>JBBPQV010000495.1:0-19703 GCA_038092675.1 Boletus rufocinnamomeus
CAGATCCCCAACAATCTAATCTACCAGCATCCTGCTATCTCTACTGACTATCCACCTAAGAGGATAAGTGATAGTACAGTTTGATTTGCCTGATTTAACTTCTCCTCAGTTGCACAATAAGATTGTGTTACAGAAACCTATCTGAGCGAACTAAGTGAACTACTACTGAATTCCAGCTAATTCTGGAATATCTCTACATCCTTACAAATCAACATATCTTTGGATTAGTGCCACAAAGCCACTGTTACGATTCATCCCGGGGTACGCTTACCCCTACTTCTTTTCTCTTCTTCTACATTCTCTTCTTTCTTCTTTGTCTTCTTTTACTTCGTTCCCTTGTCCTCTCCCGCTGGTACCCCTCCGAGATCCCCTCTCATGTACACGGGACTCCCCATTACCTTGCTCTGAACATTCACCCTTCGACCTGGTTGTCTAGACCATCCTTTACTTAGTGTATTTGTCATTCGTCCCGATCTCCTAGATCGTCATTTAACCATATACAATTCACATTTAACCCTCCTAGTCTTCACCCTTCGCCCGGTCTTCTAGACCACATTTACCCTTGACCTTAGCCCTTCGCCCAGACCTCCCCTCAGCTCTCCTCTTGCCATTATTGGACTGGTCTGTGCTCGGCTAGTGTACTTATTTAAACCGTCGTCTTGTACTCATGTACCCTAGTCTTGACTTCCCTAATTATACGTCATCATTGTCACCTTGAAACTTCCACAATTCGCTTCCTGCAAATTCCTCTGGGCATCTCGCCTCCCTTCGACCTTGTCCCCTCGAAACTGACATTTAGGGCTACAGCTGTCCCTACCTGGGCCAACCATAACAGCCACTGACTTCCTTTTTAGGATACGTTTTCAATCAAGCACTAATTCAACCCCTGAAACTAGCATCCTCACAAGTGTTGACTAGTACATTCTTTAGTGTAAACCACTAACCACACCATCTTATTTCCAGACACTATTAAAGTGTTTCTTCAAGACCCAATCTATAAACAATAGTTGAGGATTGGTGAACAACCTACATAACTGACTACACTAAGTTTTTCACCAACTCATTACTAGTGGATCTAGATAGTGTTTTGTCTAGGAGATTTGTAATCCCTAGCTTATAGTGTTTCATCTGTGGAAGGCAAATCAGTAGTCTGGGAAACAAGCACTTTAGTTTCATTGCATTTGCCTATAAAGAAGACAGTGTGCTATGTACACTTTTGTAGTCCTAGTAGGGTAAACGACTGCCAAGCCCAGTGGATCTCCTCAACCACGGGAACTTCAAGTTGCAGCTTGTCATCTCCCTCAGAGTCAGACAAGGCTTTACTATTATCCCACCTCTGTCCCTTTCTTTACTCAGTTCCCATTCCCCCATCCTGACAAATGGCCATGGCCTCAGTCGTGAGCACGATCATCTCTGGTCTGACACTCTTCCCATCAGCGACCAGCTTGTCACTGTACTCCAGACATAACAACCATAAATGAGAAAACATAACCCCCAGGTGTGTGCTACCTTTGCAATGTCCATGCAGACCCTGCTAAGTCTTTCGCAGGGATCTCTTGTCTGTTCTTGGAGAAAAGCATGACCAGTACCTTGATTTCCGGCAGCAGGATGCCCATGAGTTTTTATGCCAGCTCCTCAACGCTGTCCACATGGAGGAAATTGACATTGACATGAGCCTTCACCATCACTCAGTACCTCTCTCTCCTTCTTACATGGATCTCATGGATCGTTAAGCAACGGTCGCCATCCCCAAAGAAACAGAGCAAGCAGCTGCAGCCATCCCGACCTCACCATCCCAGCACTGCCCCTCACCCTGATGACGAATTGCCATTGTTTGTCAACAGGCAAGCTTGCCAGCATCCTTGTTTGTCAAGCATACAAGCATGTCTCCCACATTTACGGGGATTTCAGTGATCTCAGTTTGAGCATCAAACCTGAGGACTATGTCTGTGAATGCAAACACAACAAACTCAAACAATTCACAAGGGGAATTGGCACTGCCTTTTATGCTGGAGCACCCCAGCAGCACTCATCTTCTGTCCCTGCCACACCCATCGTGATTCTCATCTAGACAGTCCAGAGGCCACTGGCTCCCAGAGGCAACAAAGTATAGATCTTGCTGATGTCAATATCATCATCAAACCTGTCCATATCAAGGATGCTGGTGATATGACCAAGGATGACACTGCTTTACACAGTCCACTCACCCTCTATACCAGGAACACCCACAGATACCCCTCGATTTGTCCTTGCTCCAGATTTTCCCAAAGCCCCCATGGCCACATAAACTCAGCATGATGGAATGATCTCTAGACAATGCTTTGTTTATCTGTTCAATTCGTCAACTCCATAGTTCCATTGGATAAAGAATAAACTGACAGTGTCAACAAGCAGGCTAAATTTTCCCTTCTCTCCACTCCCCCCTCACTACCACTCAAGTTGAGATGCCATTGACCTCAACATGAGCCTAGTGTACACTCGATATGTCAGAGGAGTAATCAAGATCTTCTCCTGTATGGGATCGACACACACACGCATGATCAAGTCAACCATCTCGTCCAAGTCAGCCTCAAGGGAGACATATTCCTCACTCTGAAGCCCTCGTAATGTTGTGATGCATGATTGTTGCAAGATGATCTCGAGCAAACACTGGTGGGACTCAACAAGGCTATACCAAACCAAGAAGATGAACAGCCACAGCAAATAGTGTGAAGTAAGAAGTAAAAGATGAAGCTAGACAAGATATAGGATAAAGCAAAGAGAAGTCAATAGGCGAGTAGGTAGTTGGGCATCTTCAGGATACTTGCAAGGATGTGGGTCACAAGTCCATCAGTAGGAAGGGGATGGTGTTGGAGGTGGAAAGACTTGATTACCAGATCGAAGTCGATGTCTTGAACTTACCTATCTTCTTCTATAACCATAGGAACCAGGGAGAGATGAAAGCGTAACAGCCTTCCTTAATCACCTTGCAGGGACATAGGCTGCAAGAGACAAATGGATTAGACTGAGGGAACCTCAGTTGACTGCGACTACTTATAAGTTACAGGAAGATGCACAGATCATAGGGTCCATGGAAACTACTTTTAAATAAGGAGAGATGGAAGAAGGGAACATGAGAGTAAAGGAATAATGATAGGAAGTCCGAGGAGGCTTGTGAGAATAGTTACTATGTATAGTTAAAATAAGAGAAGGCTTCGTGAGAGAAAGGAATATAGTTTTATATAGATAAATGAAAGAAGAGAAGTGCATTGTGGAATAGGAGTGGAAGATAGAGGATGCATCTATAGATAAATAAAGAGATTGTAATTAAGATGAGATTTTGATGAGATCTGCTATAGGGGTAATGGTAATTAAAATAAGAAGAGAAGGAGAAAGTAAGGTTCAAGAATAAAGTTTGAGGACTGCAGCGTTTGACTAATAGAATGGAAGAGAAGAGGATGGAAATTAAATAGAGAAATAATGAAGACAGAAATTAAGAAGTCATGTGTACATGTGTTTGTCTAGATCTCTGGTCACATGTAGTTTCCCAGGATCACATGCAGGGGATCATATGACTTCAAAGATGAAGGTTCTAAGGTAGGTGTGAGTACTGCACTAAGTTAAAGGTAATGGAAAGTGTTGAGTAAATAAGTGTATGATGAAGTGTACAGAGTGTTTGTAATGACAGTGTGAAAAAGTGTTTGTAGAAGATCGTGTTGTAACAATGATTTTATTTCATCATGAGACAGGTCTGGGTATCTGTTCAGGTTCACACCCAAAGCACTGTGCAACTCTGGGGGTATCTAGGAAGATGTTTCTATGGAGTGACCGAGCATGTTTTCATTTGCATTCAGTAGCATTCCATCTTGGTAGTCATCCTGAGTGTAGCAGTATGGGTGAAGCACAAGAATATTGGGACTGATCACTTTTTCTATATCAGAATGGGTGAACCTATTTTGTGGGCTCGGAGGAGGGTACTAGACTGAGGATCGGCATCACATCAAGACAAGAGTGATGCGACTTGACCTAACACTGTTACAACTGATGTAACAATGGGACACCAACACGTAGTTGGAGTTCATCCTAGTCTGTTCTGGCTTGAGACAGACAATGACCAACACCCTAAGTTGGTTGACTGAAAATCACCCTCACAAGAGAGATGATAGTGAAGCGAAAGATGAAGCGAGAGAGCTGGCAAGAGAAGCGAGCCAGTGGTGAACTCCAAAATACATGGTAGATTGTGTAGGTTCAAGTTAAAGAAGCAATACAGGCGGAGTGCAAATATATATACTGCCTAGAGTCAGTTTAGGGCAGGTGAGTCGGAGTCTGAATGTAATGTAAGGGGAGGCACTATCGTAAGCATGAGGTAAGAAATGCGTTGTGTATAAGAAGCATGTGACGGAAGGGGGGCAGTATCCTTGGCAGGGAACGGAACATAAATAGGATCAATGTAGAATCGGGGCAAACCGGAATGGGGAAAATAGGATCAAAAGGAGGCAGTGTCGGGAGGAAATGGATTGAGGAGGCTGTCCTCGAATGCTGTGTTGTGCACTACATACTCCTGCAGAAAGGTGATGATATCATCCCAGAGGGATGACCTGGGGTAGTCCAAAGGAATGGTAGGGGAAAAAGATGGGGGGGTATCACCAACTGTAACAAACATGGCCTACAAGACAATGCACATAAGAAAATACAAACCGAAGTACTAGTACAAATTACAAAATGATATTAAGTTATCATGGATTACTTAAACCAGTGTTTCCATTGAGTCATCATGACTTGGTAATTGCTGGTAGTTCATGCTCTGTGTCGGCTGGTTAGAAAACTTGGACTATATTTGTCAGTGGTAGGCCAAAAATTAACTTAGAAACCAGAACTTACTTTGATCCATGACATGATTGGAAATATAGTACCTTGATTACTTTGCTCAACAGAGGCATCTGGAGCTGTGGCATCTTGCTCAAACCACGAAATGACACCTAACATGAATATTAGTAGTGTTGAAGAGTGACGCTTATGACAATTAATAGACTAACCTTCTTGAACTTGCCCTGGCAATAATCAGACCATGCCCAGCGGTAACCACTCAGGAACTCGTGTTCCTAACCTGACCACCACGGACTTTTCAAATACACAAAACACTGCATAGGTTGGTGCTGCAAACAAAATGATTGTGGGATATTTGAGTAATGCATTAATTGTGACTGCAAGCAAACAAGTAATCAAACTAATTGTCAACTCAGAGTCTCAGACAAATAAAACCCCTTACCATCCTCAACCAATGTCGATGTGCATCTTGCCATGGTCATGACAACTGTGAATGTACCTGCCAGGGCGGTGACTTCACACCCGAAGTTTGAAAATCCCTGGGGCATTTGTGTAACATATACAAACTCTATAATGAAACAAAGAACTAGGATTCCGACAGTGATGAGGAGACACTAATAGAGTGGCATGTTATTGCACTGCCAGTGTGTGAGGGTCAGTGACAAGTATATGAGCACAAAGGGTGGTATGATTTGAAGGACATTGAAAAGAAAGGCTAAGAGTTTCTTTTTGGCAGGAGAGTCAGGCATGGTGTCACGGTGTGCACAGTGGAGGTGGTTGGTGTGATGGTGGTTGAAATGTTGAATGTTTGAAGAGGGGCTTGACCTCTATATCTATCTGAGCCACTACCTTCCTTGTGATTTGAATGCAGATACATGGCAAGAATACTCTTTCCATGTCATGAATATTAGCATGCAAATTTGGAGACAGGATGACCTTGCTGGCAACCAGCTGCAACAATTGTAGCAAGGTCTGTTGGCTCAAGCATGAGCCAGCCTACCCCCAAGCTCATGATAGGATTGTATATTGTAATTGATAGTAGCAATTTACATCATTTGAATGAATCTGATCTAACCTTTGAAGTGAAGTAATGATTTCTGATCTAATTTCACTCAAAGGAGAAAAAAACAAGTCTATTCCTTTTCTGTGTGTCAAATTGTGGTAGACTACCTCACTTAATGGGGATTCAGTCAGTCAATGTGGTATCTAAGATGTTGTACATAAGAAACCAATTAGAAGATTTTCAATAGCATTGTTGTTAGTAGGCCAAGTGTTCTTTGACAATGTAATGTCACTGCTTCAAGGCTGATTATGTAATCACATTTGATACTTCAAAAAGTGTAAACTAAGATAATAAAAAAGCAGCCATAATTTGCCTAAAAGGAGGATTATATAATGTGTCAAAAATGTGGACAGTGCATAATGGATTATAGGATGCATTACTAGGTCTAACTACAGTAAAGGGAATATTGCATCACCTCATTACTTTTATTGCAGGAAAAAGATGCATAGAATGAAAAGACCATCTGGCAAGAGTACATGCAGTGAGAGTGTGCCTGCATATAATGCTGATTTACAACCAGGTCAAGGAAACACTAAAGAGAATGAGAAAAACTCATAATCCAGAAAATGTATTATTTTTATAAAATATACCTGGCAATTTCTTTCTAACTTGCCAGATATTGAAGTCCTATCTGAACATGAGATTTGCACCAAACTCCATGCAATTGGGACACTCAACATTCCAGTCTGATCATTGGAATGTGCAGAATGGCAAGACAAAAAAAAACAAGAAATGGTCAATGTCTCATGGTTATGTGTTAGGTCAAGGATATCCCCACATTAGCATTATCAACTTGTGCTGGAAATTATAGGTCATGTGCTTACCACATTCAGATGCATGTACAACAGAATTTGTGACAGATGTCCTGGACTTAGATGAAATGAAAGGTGTGTTTACACCAGGCCATTATTATTCATTTGCTAGTGCCATTATTGTGGCCATTCATTGGATATACAATGATGCTTAGGAAACAGATGTCTACAACTTTCTCACATGTCAGCCACACATTCTTTGCATTCTAATGTGCCTTGTGAGGGTACAAGTTGTAGCAATATTAGCAGCTGCATTCCCCACAATTTTCTTTTTATTCCTACATGATGATGAGACTGGGTACAATACATTGTAATACTATGTTATAGATGTGGTCTTCCTTCACAGGGTTCATTTTCCACTGTTGTATTTTATTGGAAAACTTGCACATCTGCATAACATATATCATAACATGGGACTTTAAGAATATAACCATTAATAAGTAATAGATGCTTTGCTTTCCAATCTGACTGTATCATGCTTACAATTGCTGATATTTCTTCTTCCTCCGAATCCAGCCACCAGTTTAAAACTGAGAAGTATACACTAGGACTTTCTTCATCTCAGAAAGCTATCTAGCAAATTGACTCATGGTCAGTATACTATTTGAAAAGGTTTACTATATCACAAATGAATACGTACCATTATTCAAATAATCAATGCTCATTATAAATAAATAACTATTGGATAAGTTGCATTTGCGAAAAATTTTCATCACTTAAGTCTATAATGTGTGACAAATTTCAAAATATTATCATACATGGAATATAATTGTATGGATACATATGTTACAATGACTCAGTTAATGTATAGTTGTAAACAAAGTACATCTGGAAAGAAGAAAAAGTTTGCAATAAATATCCTCTGATATGCTAATAACATATATATTGCTGTCTGAGAAATTTAATTATCCAAAAGACAAAGAATAACAATAACTTAGTGAAATTTATTCAAAATGATAACTAAGGAGTTGGTCATGCTTATATATTTTATCTTATATTACAAAAGAAAATCAATTTGTTGCTCTTGTATAGTATAAAACTCTATTTTGATTTTGTATATAAATCAAATTTGAGTCCAGCCAATGACTACTGATCTGTTTATTGTTTAGATGCAAATATCTTTTTAGACTTTGTGAGAGCAACCAATTAAATATGTTTGTTGAAACATATGATAAAATATGTAAGCATGACCAACCCTTAGTTATTATTTTGGATATATTTAGCCAATTTATTCTTTCTCTTTTGAATAACTAAGTTTCTCAGACAGAGTAATATACGTTTTCTTAGTATGTTTATTGCCAATTGTTTGTTTCTTTCTGATTCAATCTATTGACAACTATATATCAACTGAGTTATTGAAACATATCTGATTATATCCCAGTTATCAATTTGAGCCCCATATGATACATGACAGATGAATTGATTAAAAGAATATAGCAGTGGCACTTTGTAATGCTCATATAAGTAGAAAATGTATCTACACTCAGAGCATGTGAATAGTCAAGGAAAGTGGCAGGAATGAAGGAAAAGTAGTGAAAATATGCTAGATTTTACTAGCAAATGGTTAGATCTACATATATCTGAACTAATGTTTAGAGCATTTCCAGATGTGTTGTGGAAGCTGTAATGTTATATTCTTCACATTTCATAGGAGATTTATCACCTTAGACATCAGTTTTCCAACTTTTCCATGACCTTTCAGATAGGATTTTTGCAAGGTGAAATAGATCTATGTAATACATGGACAATGCACACTGACACACATCTGATGTCTAGATAATCTGTCAGTACAATGTGTTAAAAATGTAAACTATATGAGAGCATTACTATAGTACTGTAAAGTTTTAGTATCCCAAATATTGGCACCCCCTGAAAAACATCAATTATACCTCCAGAATAGTGAAAATATTAATACTAGAAATGAATATAAATATATCAGATTACATAAACAACACTTCAGATATGGAACCAATGCCACAATTATCAAAAAGGGAATGTAATTCAGTAACAGCTGTCAATGCCACCAAACAGGCTGATAACACTGTTGTATTTACTGTAAGTGAGACAGATTTGGGATGAAGGAAACTGGGGAATCTATGACTGAGCCTAACACTATCATACAAAAATGCTACTTTCAGGTTTTCCAGCCTGAACTGAATCTTATGGACTATGGGAAATCTCCATCCCATCTTGACAACTCCTGATTAGGACCAATTGCTTCACATGTACACAGAGTGATTGGCAACCACTTAGCCAAAGAAGTTGTACTCAATTCCACCCAATTCATCACCCTGTTGCATGGAGTTCAAAACATAACTACCAATTACAAGATTGCCTACATTATCAACACCAATCTACCCAAGCTTGGGGCTGGCAAGAACCAATTGGAGGTGAGCCTCCCCACAGTTCGCTTACCCAATGGTGGTTGAAAGATTATGTCACCAGTACCTTATGTCATATTCCACCAATTTGATGTACCCAGAGACCCCTTCCTTCTCCACTACCAACTCCACCTCAAGCAGTACCACTGCCTCACCAATGCATACTTCTTCCCTCTCCTCAGTATCTACTTTACTCATGGTGGATATGACCTACCCAACCTAAATCTCCTAGCAGAGGTATGCTCACTCCAATGACAACTCTCTTGCCTCAAGGCCAATCATGACATGAAATATTATTGGGCAGTTTGAATATATAAGACAGACTATTTAATAGGTGAGCCACCATTATAAACTACCACAATACTACCTATATCTAATAAAATTCATCAAAAGTCCAATAAAAAAACAATAACAAAATATATACAAATGACTTTAATAATAAAAATCACAAAAAAATCGAAAATAAAAGTGTGAAAGCACTTACAGGTGATTTCACACAAGTATAACTTGCCTAAGTATAAACTCTAGAGACTAGAGTGAACAAAAGAAAAAAGAGAAAGAGAGCAGATTAATATAACATGTGTCATATAATGCTTACATTTTGTTTGTATGCCTTTAGCTAATTTCAAGCCTGCTAAAAAATATGAGTCTACAAAGCATGTTGTTTAGGGCTTACCAAAAATTTCCCACACCTTTCACCAGTTACAACCCTGCTGAAAAAAACAAAGTTAACATGTTGTTCAGGGATTGCAAAATATTTCCCATACCTTTGGCCAATTACACATGCTGAAAAAACATACAAGTTGTTACAGTTGACCTAGATAGGGACAATTATAGACTCAGTGGATTGAGGATGAAAGACAAGAGAAGACCAGCAATGGATCCACCAACAGATGACTGGTCTGGAAGTCAAGAGTTTGTTGAAATGGATCATATACAAGAGTATTGCCTAATAGTACTTACTAATTGGTATGGTTAGACAGTATGATAATAGTGGTAGTAGAACAAGATGTATTTTATATATGCATACAAGAGTTACCATATACAGAAATCTATACTAACATATACTAATAAGTAAAGGGTCCATTGAAACAATCCTAAATTGAGTACAAGTTGTATTTCAGATCATTACAGAATGTCAACTTGAAGATGGAAATAATGGAGAGGAAATTGAGCTCAGTCTTGGAAGTAGAGGAAAACTCCAAGAGAACTAAACTGGAGGATGTCCAGTGAAGTCTTGAGGTTTGTATACTATTCATAATGCATGTACATGTTTATATCAGATCTACTGATACAACTACATATGGGAGTGATGGAGATTAAAGACATGAGTTATAACATGTGTATGCATAGTCATGAAATGGAAGAAGCAGAGATGAAAGGCATAATGCAACTACATGCAGTGGTAGAATGGAAGAGAAGAAAAGAAGTGCATAGCACAGAAATAAATGTGGGAAACAATATAGCTATAAAAGGATAAATGTATCTGTTAGAGTTATGAAGACTTAGAGTGTGTTATGATGACTGATGGCATAGCCTGCATCAAGAAGTCAAGTGATAAACAAGTTATGTAACCCTTCATGTGATTTAGTCACATGATTTTTGAAGATGAAAATAAATTAAAGTCAAAAGAAAGAAGACATCATAAAAAATAAATAGATGTGAATAGAAGTGAACCATAACATCCATGAAGTACACATAACATCTGTGTAGAACATCAATGTGTTCCACATGTTGCATGATTATCCATTCAATAGGATTCTGATAGCAGACAGCTACCATGGCAAAGGCCTTGCAGGAGCATACTTAGAAGTACAGGTGTTGTGGTAGTCATCACAAATCTTATTGGATGAGTGCAAGAAAGCCTCAATCTACTCATGGAGTGTCTTGGCTTCATGCAGGCACTTCTTGTCAAGCTTTTTGACCTTCTCAACCTAGTGATGAAAGTTGATTTTGTCTTTGGCATCTGAAGAGTGGTATTCAACTGCAAGTTCTTTATTTATGTTGGCATTGAAATGGCAATGGAGTGAAGCCTTAGTCATATGAGCTTCATCATTCACAAGGATTGAGTTCTGGGTCTGAACATCAATGACCCACTCATGGAAGGGGCAGGTTCCTTGATATGATGAGAGCATCTTGAGGCAGAGGCTTCCCTGTGCTCATCCAACAAGATTCATGATAATCACTGCAACACTTCTGACACCTCCCACTCCTTCAAACCATTTCTGCTTCTGGTCCTACAATCCACCTGCCTGTATTGATGGATGATGAACACAAGCTCCTGCAAAAGAATGATGGATGCTTTAAGTGCCACTTATCATTTCAGATGCATACAATGCACAACTGTCCAAATGGTTTCCCTGATGGTTCCACATACAAGACATTTACCTCTGAAGAGATCTAAAAGCTTTCCTCCAAGTCTGCAGCCTCAATAGTGACATTCAAGGTTCTGACTACAAAGACATTCACAGTTGCTGTAGTTGAAATGGAAGAACTAGTTGCTGTGGTGATGCCTTCTGCTGCCTTGGTCAATGGATCTGAACAATTGGTGACCTTATTGGGGCTCCAAGTTCATGAGCTTCCATGACCTATTTCCATTGGAATGGCTCTTGCTTCTCCTTCTTCCTCTAAAAGAACTATTCTATCCCACTATGTTAATTTGTCTCTTTATTCCTTAGATTCTTAATTTTGCAGTTGTTCTATTCATGCCATTGTGGCTCCAAATCTTGTCAAGCCAGTTCTCCTCAGCTTTCTTTTCTCATTTGCAACAACATTGTGGTAGATCATGCTTCATGCTCCTGTCTTGTCAAGGACAAAAACTACAATTTGTTCCATTCTCCCATTCCCACACTACCCTATGTGATACCCTTGGCCAGTGAGATTGTGCACTCATACACTGCTGTTTAGGCAGAATTGCATCTGGTGCTACCCATTTGGTGGGAATCAATTGAGTCTTCTTGTGACTCCATTGCTACAGTTGATTTTGTTGCTGCTATTTAGGCTTGGATCTCACAACTGGCCTACTTGAAAGAATTGGTCAAACACAACCAATGCATTAAAGACTTATATGCTAATCATTTCCCAGTTGACATTCCTCACTGTGACACACTCCCCAATGACATCCTGTTCCATGTCCATCCAAAGGATGCCAGTAAAGTCACCCAACTACATTCTTATGATTGTTCTCAAAAGTACAAGGCTGCATGGCACACTCTGCTCCAACAACACATTGTGGCTGGCTGTTTGTATGCATCCAATGGTGAGCACTCCTTGCCTGCATTCATTATATCCAAGGCTGATCTGACAGTCCTACCTCACTGGGTCAATAACATCCAAGTGTTGAACTCCAACACCATGCCTGACAACCACCCCCTTCCTTGCATTGACAAGATCCTATGGAACTATGCCAAAGGTCTTTTTTTTGGCAGGATTGACATGATTAATTTGTCCTTTCAGACCAAAGTGCATGATATGCACTCTTTCCCATCTGATTGGAAAATTTTACCACATTTATCTGGATAATATTGTTATTTGGTCCTAGTCACTTGCCAAACATGAGAAGAATGTTTGTATAGTCCTCAATGCACTCTGCAAGATGACATTGTTCTGTTCCCCCAAGAAGACATCTCTGTTTTGCACTGAACTCAACTTTCTTGGACATCACATCTCTGCCTATGATATGGAGGCTGACCCAAAGAGAGTGGTGAATATTTTTGATCAGCCATGATCCTGCTCTGCAGCAAAGCATGCCAGTTTCTGTGTCCCATGCACTATCTTGATGACCATCTATCTGACCTTGTCAAATTCACCTCCATTCTGAATCTGCTCACCACAAAGGCTGCAGAATTGTGCTTTCTGTCTTGAACTCCACATCATTAGAAGGCATTTGAGGATATCAGATGCCTGGTGACAAGTCCAATGTACCTCACTACAATCAATCACAATAACCCTGGGGATAATTGAATCTTCCTGATGACCAATGCCTTAGACTTTTGTACAGGTGTGGTCCTTTTTTAAGGCCTGGACTGGGCATCTGCTTGTTCTGTTGCCTTTGACTCTACCACCCCTCTGTGACACTGCCTTGAATTATCCTGTTCATGAGAAGGAGTTGCTAGCCATCATTTGTGCTTTGAAAAAGTGGAGGGTAGAACTCCTTGGTGTGCCTGTCATTGTTTATACTGATCATCACATGCTTTAGAATTTCCTTTCTCAGTGCAACATTTCATGATGACAGGCATATTGGATGGAGCATATGTCTCAATTTGACCTTGAAATCTAATACATTCATGGTGAGGATAACATTGGTGCAGATGCACTATTACAGTGTTATGATAATAATTCAGTGGTGGCCATCTTGATAGAAGATGGCCCCAATTGTGCATTGTTCCTTACTTAAGACTGCCTGATGTGGCCAATGTTTCATTGTTGGAGCATGACTGAGCTCTCATGCTGGAGTTCATACAAGGCTATATATCAGATCCATACTGCAAATGGCTCTTCTCTCTTCTTGGATCCATTTCTGAGCTTGAAGAGTGTGGTGGTCTGCTGTTTCTAAATAGACAGTTGGTGGTTTCCAGCATCCCCACCTTATGCACATGGTTATTTCACCTTGTGCATGATGCATCTGGCCATTTCAGGGTGACAAGACTTACAAATTATTGCAAGACTCCTTCTACTGGCCCAACATGCAATGTGACCTCTTCAATAGCTACATTCCTTCTTGCACAGCATGCTTGTGGAACAAGTCCCTGATTACAGCACCCACTGGACCACTGGACCCCCTTCCAGTGTCTGATGCTCATGGTGACTTAGTGGCAATTGGCTTCATTAGACCTCTTCCAAAAGACTTCGACATGCTTTTGACAATGATAAATTGCTTGGGTGCTGACATCCAACTTGTCCCTTGTCATGACAACATTTCTGTGTGGGACCTTGCACAGCTATTCTTTGACAATTGATATTTAAAAATGGCCTATCTCATGAGATCATCTCAGACTGTGATAAGCTTTTCCTCTCTCACTTCTGGAAAGCCTCACACAAACTGACCAGGGTCTCCCTTGAGCTCTCCAGTTCATATCATTTACAAACTGATGGCATAAGTGAATACATGAACAAGACTGTGAACCAGTGCATCCACTTTCTTATCAAATGGGACCAACAAGGTTGGGTGTGCATGCTGCCACAGGTGAGATTCCACATGATAAATTCTGTTAATGCCAGTACTAGGTTCTTTCCATTTCAGCTTCACTTGGGCTGCTTGCCTCACATGATCCCATCATTTGTTCCATGTGCAGAGGGTGAAGATGATGATTTCAACACTCATGCCTTTCTGTCTTGCCTCCACCTCAACACATTTGAAGCCCAGGATAACCTCTGTGCAGTGAAGATCTCACAAGCCCTTGCTGCTAACTGTTACCAGTTCTTAGACTCCCTTTTCAAACTGGGTGACTTGGTCATGCTATCAACTAAAAATTGCATGAGACTACCTGGCACAGGGGGACAGATGGGTTGCAAAGTTCATGCCCAGCTTTGATGGTCCCTACCACATCACTCATGTGGATCATGCCTTGTCAACATACACATTGGACATGCCTGCCTGCTCTCATGTCTCTCCCACCTTTCATGTTAGCCACCTCCAGGCCTTCCATCCAAATGATAATGTTCTATTCCTGGATTGTATCATCCCACAGCTGGAATCTATTCTTACCCCTGATGGAAAGTTGGAGCATTGTGTTGACCATATACTTAAAGAATGGGATATTAGGTGAGGCAGACAGTACCTAGTTCATTGGTCTGGGTTTGGTACAGAGGATGACAAATGGTTGCCATGGAAAGAGTTAATAGACTATGAAGCACTTAATGTATGGGAGAAAAAAATTTCTTCATAGGGTGGAAAGGTGTAAGCCCACTATGCTAACACTACATCCTGCATTCCACTCCATTAATGTCACCTATCCTTCCATACACATATATAAGCCCAGACCCTTGTAGTAGATCCCCATCTTCTATCCCCCCACTGCTTCTCTCACAAATATACATACAGAGAGTTAAGGGCCAGTGAGACAAATAAGTGTTATGACTTATTTTTTTCTTCCTTTTCTTCTCCTTTCTTTTGGCCTACTGGCTTCACACATGTAAACTCCTGTCATTCATCAGCAACTGGGTTGTTCTAGCCCCCCTTGTATCTTTCTTCTATCACAGTTCTATTGGTTTCTATCAACTTCCAGCACTTTCTATGAACTTGTTCTACTATATACTTTCCACCAAGTTCCATAGGCTATATTCCTAAGACCTTCCATCACTTTCTAGTGGTTTCTGTTTACTTGCTTACCACTGAGGCTAGGGGGTATATAAATCCTACATCTGTACTTCTATAGTTCTCAATCTTGATCTACTTTATTCACCATCATCTAAATTCCTGGTACTAGACATCTAGTACTTGAAACCCTTGATTGTGTCACCTCAACCCCTCTGCCCTAGTCCACCCCTGTTAAAGAAGTCTATGCTCACCTCTACCCAAATCAAGTGTAACAATAAGGAAATATACATAAGGGCAGATACAAGAGATGCAGGATGAATCAGAACAACAAGGCTAAGTGTACAGCTGAGGGGCAGTGTCCATCAGATTAAATAGTATCAAAGCAGGAGAATACAGAACAGATCAGGAAAAGTAGGAACAGATGGACAGAATAGGATCAATGAGGTGATGTAGCCTTGAAAGGGATTGAAAAAGGGAAAAGATCCACCAAAGTGGTGTCCAGCACTACATACTCCTGTAGGTCACATAAGATGTCATCCCATAGTGAGCTCCCCAGATAATCAAGAGGAAGGATAGGGGAAAATGGGGTAGGGGTCTTCTTAATTGTAACATTACCCCCGGTGTACATATATCTAAAATACCATCCCAGATTCTTCAGTTGCTACAATCTCTTTTGTTGTTCTTGTAACTGGTGATGTCCCAGCTAGTGGCACTGAGATCTCCATAGTGACAGATGTCAGAGCAATGGCCTCATTTTCCACACAAAGAGCAGTGGAGTTGAGAACAGATGGATTGGGAGTGGCTGGGAGAGGTGCAATAACAGAAGAGGCAGTGTTGGTGAAAGCAGAAGGCTCTGATACATACGCCCCAAAACCTGGCATTGGTAGCATTATAAGGGGACCATGGATATGGTATGAAGGAAGGATGAAGGAGAGCTGGATGGTATCCAGAGGGGGGTTGGGGACAATGATCCAAGGCTGTAGTTGAGAAAGGGAATGGAGTCTAGTGGTAGTTTGTCCCTCCCCAATTCTGTCATGAAGGTGTTATGTCCTGTAACATATGACACCAACATGTAACATTGCTTGTCTGTTAGTCTGAGAAGAGAGTGAAGTCTTGTATGCCTGACTAGATATATTACTATCTGTTAGATGACAGTCTAGAGACTTGGCAGACAAGACCATCAAAGAGGATGGATGTTCTAATGGAAGGTTAACAAGTGGTCCTGGAGGATTGAGAGAAGAGAGAGATATATCCAAGTGAAGAGGTTCTCAGTGAAGTGCAGAGGTGATATAAGTGGAGATATCCTCAGGGAACAACAAAAGGAAATGATGTTCTAGGAGCAAAGAATATGGTATATTACATAGGTCAAAGTTAGAGAGTAGTTCAAGCTGTGCTTGAACTTATATACTACTATACAGTATTTAGGGCAGGTTTCCCAGATATAGTAATATTCTACATAAATAAAATAATGAGGGCAGATCTAGAAAGAAACCTGGTTGGGTATAGTAGGATCAAAGACAGATGATCTAGGATCAAATATGTAAGGCTATACATAGGGGAAATAGAATCAAAGGGGCTGTAAGTATGGCCAACCAAGTGAAGTAGCATCAGGGACAATCAAGGGAAACTCCATAAATGATTCAAAATGGTCTGTGCATGAGAGAGCACTATCAAAGGTATAGTAAGTCTGAAAGGGAAATATATAAAGGAATAGACCAGGAATAAGCCAAGGAATATCCATGACACATGACCATGAGAGCATGATCAGAAAGTTTGTGATAACACAATATATAGTCAAAGTAAAGGAAATAAAGAATAAAAAAGAGTAAATGTGATGGTAACATGTGACCATCCATGATATGACTGTAACAGAGGGTGGATGGAATTGGCTGGAACAACTTTGGTTGGTACATCCAGTACAGTAGGAAGGTTATGGGGGGTCTGAAAGGGAAGCCCAGTGGAGATAATGAGATGGTGGTGTTGTTGATGGTGGTGGTGAGGGGACCCTGAATCTGTGATAAAGGAGGAAAGTATGGAAGGGGAAATTAGTGGGAATATTAGAATGAGGGAAGAGGAGGATGGGAGTGTTGACAGAGGTGGAGTAATGGAAGTGTTATGATCTCATTCCCAATTACCCCCTGTCTTCATTCCATCATAACCTTCATATGCACTTCCCTTATTCTTTTCCTTTTATCTTATCTTCCTTTCTTATTTTATATCATGTGATCTTTCCCACAGTCACCTGACTAGTCACCTAGATTACTCTAGAGCATCCCTTTCTCCCTTCATGCATCACCATGGTAGAATTCATCTCTGCCTCTTCTTTAATTACCATTATCCCTTTCCCACACTATGCTTCTCTTCCATTCTACCACATCTTATACCCACCTCATGCACACCTTCTCTTCCATTCCCATTCCTTAGTTCCTTTTATCTCTTCTTATTTAGTAGTAGTACTCTCACAGCCCTCTTGTCCATGCATACTATTATTTACTATATAATATTAGCAATGAGAGATGAAACCCCAGTTCTAATCTCTTTGTCTTTGACCTCTAAAGTCATCATAGTAAGCAGCTCCTAGTCAGTATCCCACCCCTGCCTGGTTCTTTGGTAAAGAGCTGTGTTAGTACAAGGTCAACCACTTGATTGCCATACCAAGTACAATCCTTGTGGAGACTAGCCCCATAATCCTTAGTGAAGGATTCTAACCACTGAGTGTTTCTTTTTCCTCTTTCCATCTCCACTTATTCTTCCCCCTTTCTTCTTTCATTCCTATTTCTTGTTTGCTAGGCAGTGTTGCCTCTCTGAGTCTACAGCATCTGCCTAAGTTGGATCATAACAGAAAGATACTGCATCAAGCTGGCTTTTAATGACAAGATCAGGTCATCAATAGCTTGACCCTCTACTAACTACTATAGAAGTGGAGGAGTTGGAGATATAAGCCATTCCATCAAAGTGTTATGGTTTTTGTGACCTGGCATCACCTGTGATCTTCCCATGACCCTGTCACAAACTTTTATGACCTTTCCTCTTCAGTTTCTTTGCTCATGGCTCCCACCATTATATTACCAGATTATATTCAATGATCACAACTCATAGCTACCCCTTTCTTGACTAATGGACAATCTCCAGCCTTATGCCTCTGATGGGCTCTTGATCTTCAGACTGGACATTCCCCCAGACATTGCATTTCCATGCAATACAAGGACTGGATCTTTCCTGGAGTTTCCCTGGATCTTTCCCTGATCCTACTCTCCCTGGTTGGCTGTCACTCATTGCCTCACAGATCCAAGATCTCCTGAGTACTGCTTCAATGATCCTACATGCCCTAATATCTGCCTCAATGATCCACAATTATCTGAGATACAGCCTCTGGATTGTAGACTCCAATGCATACCCTTAACTGGACAGCCTCACTAATTCTAGATCACCTGATCTTTGATCCTATTTTACCCATTCTGGTTTCTTCTATCTCCTTATGTGCTATGTGACATGACATGTCTTTACATACATTTGTGTCTACCCTAGAGTTCCCTTTCCTTTTTGGGCTATTTCCTTAGACTGGCTCCTAAACTCTCTGGACATATATATATATATATGAGCAGAGCTCTTATAGCTCTTTAACTTGAATCTACTCATTCATACCCTGTGTTCTCTGCTCTACAGGAGACATAGTGGAAGACTCTTGTTTCTTGGGCATGTGGCTGTCCTCATAGATTCACTTCCATGGTCACTCTACTCACTACTGCTCTTATTGTCATTGACCTCAACTTGTCAACATTGTCTTGGTCTCCTTTGGAGTAGCATCCCTGGTTGGAGTCCCAATGTTGCAGGAAACTGTAACACAAAGGTGTTAGAGTCAGAAAGAAGGGGGTTATTGTTATTGTTATAGATACATTTTTTGCCCTATATCTTTTTCTCAACCACATGACCTTCTTTCATCACATGACCTGTTATGTCAGCACACATGACCATGAGAACCTAGCTCAGCACTGCCTCATTAATCTCCACCTGCACTGCCTTGCTTAATCTCTGCTCACATAGCCATGCACAGCCAACTTTATTTCTGCTCACTGTACCTCACACAGCTCACTTCATTTCCACCCATATCAATGGATACTGTCATATCCTGGAAATTCTCTAAGTCCAACCCCGGTCCTCCGGACCAACTCCGATTCTTGTACATACGAACTCCGGTACGTTCTCATTCGAGACGCAACCTCTGACCCCCGGACCTTGTCCATACTTACGACCCTACTTACATACATCTTCCGTTACCTCCATTCCTCCGCATTAGTATTAGTTCCGCTTCTTAGCATCCTCCGAACCTGTGTTCCGCTTAGGAACACAGCTCCGGCTTTATCTTACCCCCGACTCTTTAC
>JBBPQV010000496.1:0-19700 GCA_038092675.1 Boletus rufocinnamomeus
GCTCGAGGTGTGGCATGTGGTGAAAAGGCACGAACACAATGGACAAAGGGCTTGATCCACGATACAGTAGGGAGACAGGCAAAAAGCAGGTTGAAAACGGCGTGGAGGATATTGGGGAAATGGATAGATCGTTGGGGACGTCGTTGAAGGCAATGACAGTGCCGAGGAGGGTGTGGACAATGACAACAATGAGGAGGGAGGGAGAAAAGGAGCGCGGGAAGGAATATTGAATGGATGGATCGTCAGGGACGTCGTAAAAAGCAACAACAACGCCGAGGAGGGCGTGGACGACAACAACGAGGAGGGAGAGAGAGAACGAGCGCGGGAAGGAACGATTTGAACGGATGAATCGTCAGGGACATTGTTGAAGGCAACGACAATGCCGAAGAGGGCATGGACGACAATGACAACGAGGAGGGAGAAGGAGAAGGAGTGCAGGAAGGATTGAGGAGCAGATGGATCGTTGGGGACGTCACCAAAAGCAACGACAGTGCCGAGGGCATGGACGGCGACGACAATGAGGAAGGAGGGAGAGAAGGAATGTGGGAAGGGACGATGAATGGACGGATCGTCGGGGACATTGTTGAGGGCAACGATGATGCCGAGGAGGGCGTGGACAACGACAACGACAAGCAAGGGAGGGAGAGAAGGGGCGTGGGAAGGAATGATAGAGGAGTGGCGGCCTTACAAGGAAGGTGGCCTTACAAGGAAGGTGGCCATAATGGTCCTTGGCGAGTGCCGTGCCGCCAAGTGCCGAGCTTTGCCGAGCCATGGGCTAGCTAAGTACTTACAGTTCAAGTATAAGTACGCATTTGGGACATTATTTATTGCTGGTGGGGAGAAAAGCGAGTAAATAAGCCTAATTATAAGTTGCGCCACCGCTTCGCGCCATGCCTAATAAGGCTTACAAATTGGGAACTATAGGTGGATGAGCCTGTCGCAAGCTACAACCAAAACGCCCGCCACTCCGAGTCTTGGCTGAATCGCTAGCTCATGTGTAATCGTGAATGTGAGCGCGTTTCGAATCGAGTTCGCGTTCACGATTGCACGCAAGCACACAGTCCCCATGATGGCGTCACGTGCTACCACTCGCTCGCTGTGACCGCCAACAATTGATCGATCGAGCGCACGTTCCCCTCTCTTTTTCCCACCCGCCAAACCACGGTAAATCGTCCGCAATAACTTTGGCCCGAAAGGAAGGTGTGCCATGATGCCGAAGCTATGCGGGAAGAATTTGAAATTAACCACCCTAAAGATCTTTGCGGCAGTCAGTTCCGTCCATAAGATTGTCTTAGCATGTCTTGTTTTTGCACGTCTTGTGATGCAGGATTGTCAGTCAAACTCGCAAGGTAAGCCCAGGCTCGTGTATTCGTTTACATTATTTGACTTGTTAAGTTTTTTAACTAATTGTAATGCGTATCGAAGTTCCCTCATCCTATTGATTTGTACATTTTGTACACCTGAGCTCGTACTCTTATTCTTCTCACTGCTGGACCGAGAACGAACAATTCTCAACTCGACTACCATCCCAGAGCGGTCCCTTCGTGATACAAGTTGGTGGGGACTTCAATCTACAGTACGCAACACCGCGATTCTCATACCTTGAGGGTTCAGCCGTGCCGAAGTTGTGGCCCAACTTCTGGGGTAGACAGCCTGCGTGAACCAAACAGAAAGAGCGGATGCGGGTCCCTAGCATGAACCACGGATTGCTAGTAGGTCTGACGAATTGCGTGCAAGCAGTAGATCTGGTCTGCAGAGACTATGGCGTCACACCAGATGTTTGCCACGAATCATTTTATGTCATTGTGCATGCGTTTGGGCTGTACTGTCCCTTTCTCTCTCCCATTCGGTGCATTCAACTCAGGTCACACTGCCGGGTGAACACTACCCACACACGACCAATGCGCGCGCAAGACAGAGACAGGAGCACCGTTGTCAACAGGAGCAGCAATGGGTGATTGATCGTTGCGTTCTTGGGTCGGAAACGAGGGACTGGAACGAGAACCACACCGCCCGGAGCAGGACCGCCCGAAGGATCCAGACCTGGACGAGCGAATACCAGTATGAACAAGCATAGCGTTTATTCGGAGGCCCGAGGCGATACCAATGTCAATTATTGCGACGACGACGCACATCGGGGCAGGAGGGAAACAGCCAGGGGATAGCAGATCCCCGAAGAAGACGATGAAACCAGAGTTCCCGACGCCGGTGCCGATGGCACATAGGCCTGCATGAAGGGGTCTCGGGAATGGATTCGGGAGTTTCACGGAGAGCCATGAGAACGAGATGCCCTCGGCTGAGGATGATCGCAGGCTGAAATGATCACGCGATAAGCGTAGCGTCAGAATATGCATGTGAGGAAACCTCACCACCAGGCATGCACAGGCACCGATGACAAATAGCGGCGTAGTACTTTCAGGGAGATGACTGCCCTCGACGTCAAAGAGGCCGTGGTATCTTCCACTATCCACGAACAGGAAATGTATGCCGAGACATAGGATCCCAACCAAGAGCTCGAAGATCGTGTGTAACATGGGTGTGCTCCTTGCAGGTTGTTGATACGAGACATCACGAGGCAATGGTTTGTGAGGTCGGTAGTTGACTTGGTGCCAATGTGCTTGATGGTGATGAGACGTCGTCCCTGACGAGTTCAAGCCAAGAATACTCGCAAGCACGCAAAGAGAATGTGAGCTACTGTTTCGAGCGTATGCTGCGCTGATCGGATGATTCGGGTCTGGATGACGCAGTTAGGCATGCATCGAATTTGAACAAAACTCGGTCTCGCCATTAAGGAGCTTGAACAACAGTCCTATGCACTCATCCTGGCTGAAAGCCGGCGGAGTGAGTGGTAGATGTGGGTGTAAGGAGACGATCAGTACATGACCAATGGAGTGCATCGATCGCATCTTTTCGCGCACCCTCCACGATTACCTGCGGAATGTGTGCTGGGTGTAACCCGATGAGCACCCAATACCTGTATTCATCATCGAGTCCTATCACATCCGCGTGAGCCTCAAAACGATAAACGGTGGAACGCGCCCAGCTTGCTCTCATCCTCTCCCAATGACACACAGTCATCCGATGGAACCTCGCTGAGGGCCCAACGATTGCAATGATCTACCCAGAAAAGGACAGGTTCGCTACCTGCCTTGTGTTCCCGCCACCCCTTCTTCGCATTGGTCCCAACACGAATCCACATTTTGCAACCTTCAGGAACGTCATTGGCTGTATCGACGGCATTCGAGACTTTGTTGAGTTTAGTCAAGTTCCAGAGGTCGAGGTTCGTGATCGCCCGACTGTCTTCGTTCACGTGGTAGCGAATACCATGTGGGGTAGTTGGTGATGATTTGCGGTGTCGAGGGCTGGGAAATAAGGGGCGTGCTCCGCTAAGAAGCAAAATGAAGCGTGAGGTGGTGTATGATGACTTGGTGACCAGGACAACCTACTCGATAGCATGTGAGTCGGAGCGCCTGCTATCGCTGAGGTTTCGGTCGAAATTGCTGGATGAAGTTTGACAAAGTGGACTAGGAGGTCCCATCAGCACGAGCGTGGGTGCTAGAAAGCTCTCTAATACCCACCCAGTAGCCATGACCTCAACGGCTAGAGATCCCATGGGTACGAGGTCCACGGGTCGTCCTAATATAAGCCGCACCCATACAACCGTACCCATACCCATGGATACCCATATCCCAAACCTGCCACAGGTACCTGATACCCACGCAGACCTCTAATCGTGCCTTGTTCAAATGTTAAGTCACTCCAGCTAGCTAGTCTTTCGAATTGCAGGCGTACCTCCCGTGGGGTCTTTTTCACTGCTGACAGCGACCATCAAGAGTGAGAATGTACAAGCACTACATGTGAACAGGCAGCTAACGCCGGTGACTTCCGAGATAGTAATGTCGTTCCCGATCTGACTGAAAGAATAAGGCATGCATTCGCTGGGAGAGGCATCGCACAGAGTGAGCTTTCCCTTCCAAAACCTGAGACGTATGGCCACGACGACCGCACGGCTGACGTGGATATATTGTCTGGTAGCGCTATAGGCTCGAGTCAGCGCCGCAGGTAGTAGCGCTAACACCAATGCTATCCATGTATCTGTGGGGGTAAACGACACTGATGTTGTCGACTCATAGTACTAGTTGCAAGTTGAGTTATGTCACTGGCATGCGGACGCCAGAGACGTTGATCCAAATTCGACGCAGGTGCAGTCCCGGTCCAATGGGATCCGAGCGAGTGCGTCACGCTTGCACTTGCCTTGGGTCGCCATGTCGAAACCATTCTCATTGGCTCTTGCCCTGAAGGCAGCTGCGGTAGGTTATAACACGGCTGATCAAGAAGTGGCTAGGGGTGGACCTTACAGGTGATTGGACGAGATGTGAACGTTTCAACTTGCCGAAAGTGGTAAGTGTGCGTGCCTCGAAGTTTCCAAAAGTACGTGGTAACCGGCCCAATGAACACGAGGCCCACTTTCTCCCGAAACATTCCGTGAGGTACAAAGTCCGCCACTTGACGCGAGGTCCAGTGCACTGCTAGTAGAGCGGTATCACAATACTATATTGCGTCAGTGATATACCGCGAGGTATGTTGTCTGTGTTTTCTTTGGCAAATGCATTCCAGACACGCCGTTGCTTTGCGATGAGAACCTCTGAGAAACTGGCAGAACCAGTAGCGAAGTTGGAAATGGTCGGTCCGCCGCCCGCATTGTGTCCCTTAAGTATATCATGCCCAGTCAGTTCCTTCTTCTCCTGCCTTCTCTCACCTCCCATTTACCGTGCTTATAAGCAATGAGTTTATTCAATCCTCGTATCTTGGATGCAAGCATTCGCGATGTCATCGTCAACTTGGACGATACTCAAAAAGTCGACGTGCTTTTGCACGCCCTACAGCATTTGCCCATCCAGGGGTAGGTCGCAGAAAATTCGTTTTTCACCGAGACACCTCCTCAAGCGTTGACCTAGCTGTCGTACGATCATGGAAAATGCTGTCCAGTCACTCTTGCAAGTTCCCAACCTGCCCTCCGCCAACGTCGCACGCGCGCTCCTGCTCCGCGCCAAAGGGAGGCTCGCTGCGGGTTACCGAACGTCTGCTCAGCAAGGTATGTATTGAAGTGCTGCATTTGAGCGTGTGTGCGCGATCACGATGACGTCTGAAATGTCGGCAGATCTTCATGCTGTGTTGACGGTGGATCCTGAAAACCAGGACGTCCAGGCAATCATTCAATCCCAACATCTCCGCCCTGAGATGGTACGTGCCATAGTCAACGGGGAGGACTTTCGTTGATAGCCAACATAGCTTCTCAGAGAGCCTGATTGCCCGCCTCGTTTCTCATCGGAAGTGTGGCGGGAGATTGCTCTTTTCCTACCTAAACGGGACCTCAAGTCACTACTACTCGTTCCAAACGCGCTTTCGCGCATCGCCAGCCAATTGCTCTTTCGAGAGATTGACCTTCATCTCACCGCTGCTATGGAGCCTGGTGGGGCAGAAGGTCGTTCTCGACCCATACAGGGGGAAAGTGTTGACCAAGACATTGATGCATGGCATTACCAGCGAAGCGCAGATATCCTCACCCGGATATTAGTCGATCCACATTTCGCTGGTCAAGTCAGGAGTTTGAGTGTTTTTGCTCTTTCCTACGATGTCGCACAACCGTTGGCATTTCAAGTCGGTATGACTATCTTCCTTCTGCGCGCTTGAACGCGACTGAACGGAATCCCAGGCATGCTCATGAACGCACTTCCGAAGTTGTTGAACCTTCGCAAGGTACATTGCTCTGGCCACAAAGAGTTGCTCGCACGCATGTTGCAAACGGTACATTCATATAATCCACGGCTACAACGACTATCTCTCGTGTATGATCCTTCATTGATTGCTTGGCCGTTTGATTGAATCGCATTTAGACTGGCAGACCACGCTGTTGACATTGAAGTGCCCGTCTTCAAACACCTTACGCACTTTGCGATCAGCTCGGACGGCGGAAGCAGTTCCTCTGTTCACGCATTTCTATCTCAGAGCCGTGACACTCTTCGTTCCTTGTCCATTAACAATCCCCGCTGGCGTTTTCCTTCAGAAGCCATCTCCGTTCGCCACCTCACCCAAATCGAATTCAATGGCTGTTTCTCAGCAGATACACAGGCTTTCTCGGAGATCCTTGCCAATGGCCACCAACTCGAGTCCCTGATGCTCTCGGGGACACTCGAATGCACCCCCTCGTCATTGTTCCGACAATACCGCACCGCCCTTCCGTTCCTCCGTCATTTCTCGCTCCAGATTACCAATCTCCACCGACACATTGCAGATCGCGAACTCTGTCCCGCCATTTCCGAATTCCTCCGCGAACGAACGCAACTGCGAACCTATCACCTCCTCGTCCCACCGACGGATGCCCGTCGCATCGGGTTCGACGCCTCTGCGTGGGGCGTACTTCCCGCGCTGTCCAACTTGAGTAATTTGTCCATCACGTATCCGAGAGATTTATCGCCTGCGTTGGCGGGGTGGTTGGTCCCGCGGACGGTACGCGCGTTGACGCTCGATTTGTCGCCTGCGATTACAGAGGACTTGATGATTTTCATGAACGTACGTCTTTCCTATCATTTTACCTCCCTCACCCCCCTCCTTTCTTGTCGTCTTTTGCCGTTCTGATATGTTCTCGCACGTGCAGCAACTCCGTACGGGGATGCCTCTCCTGCTGCGCTACATCGGTATCACCAACATCATGATCCGTTCCGTCTTGAGCATCGTGGAACACGGGTTCCCAAACGTTCGTGTGGTACGCATCGACGAGAACGTCTGGACGGTGGCGAGGTCCGAGGGAGATGGATCGTTGGAGGTGGAAAAGTGGCCGTACCGGAGGACCAAATATCATGCGGCGGAGTGGCTCGAGTCGTTGGATTGCGCGGATGCAATTTGGAGGGGGCTTTGATAGATGAGTGCATGTGGTATAGTGTTATCTCTCTCTTGCTTGGTTGGTTGGTCAGGGCTCGTTTCTTGGATTGTTGTATCATATGAATACGGGTGACTGATATACAAAGTCGGCGTTGGCTCAACTGAGAACTCGATATACATCAAGAACGATGCGTCACGTGGTCATGACAGTGTGGGAGTTGGGAACAGTGACTGAGCGAGCAGAAGAGCGAACATCACCAGCTGGCAATCGATCAGCCCCGTCTCTTTGATGGATGTCAACTCAAACTATGGCTCCGTTCCAACTGCGTATCCGTACGAGCGGGACCGTTCACTGTATGAGAGAGACAGACTGTATGTATCTGTCTCCTCCCATCTTCCTAGTACTACCGGGCCCAACCCAACCGGTCCCACCTCGTCCCACACACCCGTTTTCTCTCATGTCCACCTATCTGATAATCCGTTTTCCTTCTCTTTCTCTTCCCTTCCAATACTCATGTTCAACTACCACAGAGAATACGACCTCACCGTCAGGCAGGAGCCCAAGCAGGCGCGCATGTGCGGGGTCGGTGGTAAGCCTCTCCCTTGCTCCACAGGTCCATCCCTCTCACCCACGCTGCCAGCTGACCGTCGCCCCATCGACCCACCACCCATCATTCAGCTCCGTGTCGTCGACCCACACACCCGACAACCCCCCTCCCCCGCAAATCCAGACGCTGAAGACGCCGATCCAAACTATGCCCACAGCTTCCTCCAGAATCCCTATTATTTTATGTTTGCTAGTCTTGCCAAACCGGACGACGACACCGAATTACATTGGTTAAAGGTCCGTCTCTCCACATCCCCGTCATCCCCTCTTTTTCACTCCACGATCCAGGATGGCAAAACACGATGCACTACTGGTTCAGTCGTTTCCTCCTTATACCATCTCAAAGATACCGAGAATCGCAACGAAGACGCTGGTTTTTTTGTATTTCCAGATCTCAGCGTGCGCACCGAAGGTAGCTACCGTCTCAAACTCAGTCTCTTTGAAGTCGTCAAGTACGTTCCACTCTCTTTTTTTGCACTCTCCCATCCCTCATCTACCCGCACAGTAACACCGTTCGTCACTGCAAATCAATTTACTCGGCTGCGTTTTACGTCTACACTGCAAAAAAGTTTCCAGGCATGGAAGGTTGGTTGCCTCTAACGTGATAACTTTGTCTTATCTGACCAATCGTGACCTTGTCCTCGTTATGTGCTTTCATTTATGGCTGCTTTCGGATCATTACTCTATTTCGTCTCCGACGGGTTCCACACAACCCCCCAACTACGTTTTTCTCCAAAAAAAAACACCACACAGAATCAACCCCCCTCTCTTGCTCCCTCGCTGACCAAGGGATCAAAATCCGTATCCGGAAAGACATTCGCGTGCGCAAACGCCCCATTGCAGCACTTGCCCAACAGCCCGATGGCGGTCCACCCAATGCTGGCGATGCCCGTAAATTGGAACAAGACCAGGTCGAGGACGATGCACACCCGCAACAATCACACCCACCCCTCTCGTCCCAACCTGCCCCCAATAGCGCTGCTTCCGGTTCCGGTTCGGCCGTTGTTAAACGCGCACGGCATGGGACGTTGACAAGTCCACTCCATCTCGTGTCAGGGCCTGTTTCGAGCAGCGATGGAATGTCAGCGCATACGCCGGTGTCGGGGAATAACAATCCGGGGTCGTCGTCAATTGCGTTGGCAGGGTTACCTGCGTGGCCGACATCCTCAGCGTTGGATCCAATGTTGGGTGTGGCGAGTGCCACGCCAGGTGGGATCGAGCTCTCGGCGACTAGTGCGCTTCCACATACCCACGCCCATACACACACACAGCACACACATGCACACCAGACGATGAGTGGGGGTGTCGGTGTTGGTGTGAGTGGACAGCTTATGTCTGCTGGTGGTGAACCATCGAGTTCGGGATCGGGATCCGCTGCCGGCGCGGGAGTTGCAACACGAAGGACAGGTCCACAGGCGCTGTCGTCATCCTCGGCGTCGTCTTCTTATCAGTCATCTTCGTCGAGCGTGGGTGGGATGTATGACCGACTCAACTATGACTACGAGCCGGCGAATCTCCGAGGTACCTCGTATGATCCACAACGTCCTCTCGGGAGTGGCAGCGGTACAACGTATGAAAGCGCCAGTAGTGGGAGTGGGAGTGGGAGAGGGGGGTATGATGCCGGTGGTGCAAGGAATGGGTACGAGGGTGGGGCGGGAGGTGGAAGGACGGGGTTTGAACATGTTCATCAGCACCACCCGCGTGGATCGTATGATCCCCGAGGAGGATACGAGTCTTCCCAGACGTCTTCTCGAGCGCAGTACAATGCTCACCCGCACGCCCAGACCCAGACTGAGGTGCATGGACACCCACCCCGTGCGTCGTTTAATGCGCCGTACGAGGGTGCACAAGCGTACCAGGATGGACAACAACAGCAGCAGCAGCAGCAACAGCAACAACAACAACAACACCATCATCATGGTGGGTATGCCCATCCACAGCAGACCTCGGCGAGTTATGCGCATGCGTCTCCGACAGGCTCGCACCCTCACTCTCATCCCTCGCATCATCCGCAGCAAGGACAATATCCCTCTCCGACTCGTACTCAATACCCTTCGGCGTACCCCGGATCGTATGCGCGATATGATGTCGGTGCAAACACGAACCCCAATGTGAATCCCAATGCCAACGCCGACGGACCTGGAACGGGCGGGAATGGCGGCTATTACGATACTCCTTCATCGTCTTCCTCGCCACATCCGCAGCCACATGCTTACTATCAGAGTGGAACGTCGAGTCAAGCCCAAGCTCAACCTTCACAAGTAGCACCACCCCCACCCCCACCACTGGCACATGCCGCGTCGTATGCGTCCTCGGGAAGCAGTGGATCGCCGTATGAGTATGGTGGACAAGGACAGGGATCGTCTTCGTCGGGAGACTATTATACCCAGGGTCACGG
Organism: Boletus rufocinnamomeus; assembly: GCA_038092675.1. Taxonomy (NCBI): domain Eukaryota; kingdom Fungi; phylum Basidiomycota; class Agaricomycetes; order Boletales; family Boletaceae; genus Boletus; species Boletus rufocinnamomeus. The sequence goes on from JBBPQV010000496.1 coordinate 9,888, forward strand.
GCACCCCGGGCGTGTGATTTCGCCAGGACCGAATTTATCGACGTCTGCGGCGCGCTACCCTGGATCAGGCTTGCCTTCGTACGCGAGCGGAGCACCATCGGCGTCAGGATGGGGGCCCAACGGCGGAGGACATGCACACGGACACGGACAACAAGAAATGATTCATCTCGCACCGCTGAGACACGCATCCGGCAGTGGTATTGGTGGTGGGGGTGGGAGCACTGGCTCGTCGTCGTCATCGCCTTCTTCGCCTCCCTTGCCATCCGTCTCTGTCAATGGGGGATACCCTGTAATTCAACTCTCGCGGGCACCGTTTGAACAGGATCCTGGACGCGGTGTCGGGGTTCCGGGCAAGAAGAGCGTGTTGAGTATTGGGAGTATTATTTCGGATGGGGTGTAATGGGGCTACAGAAAATTGGGAGGGATGCATTCACCTATCCTGCGCGTGCGTCGTGTATATGTTGTCCTCCGGTCTCTTGACGTTGTCGGTCGTTTCGTTGCTACGTTACTTGTTTTTTTTGTCCTCTTTCCCTCGTTCGCTTCATTCCTTTGTTTGCTTTGCTTCTTTGTGCTTTTTGCTCTGTGGTTTCTCGCTCTGGCTTATGGCTCGAGGTGTTAGCCTCGAAGACACTGTCTGCGACTGCCCATTGAATCATGTATTGGTTGTATATAAGATTGTATGAGATCTTTCCTCGATTTATAGAGTCTGTCAATGATGTTCGGATGTCCACGTCAAAGAATTGGTACATAGTAATATTGTATTTATAGGAGGTTTTTGTAACCTTGTCAGGGTTTGGCTCTACGGGAGGATCGGGTCCACGAACATTTACTTATGTATCAGGCACCGACCCGATAATAACATTGTGCCTGTAATGTCGGGTCGGCTGTCGAGCAATGATGAATAGATATCCGAGATAAGCTTTTAAAACATCTGTTAACCCCACCCGCCAGCCATACCGAGGGCACGAGGGCACGAGGGGGTCCAGTCGAGAGCGTTGCGAGATGATGCAGAGACGCGTGTGGGAAGCGCGTCGACCAGAGAAGCTTTGCGAGTCGACCTGAGAGGGAAATGGTGCGCATGGACGGAACGGCGAGCTGTAAGAGGAGTCGAGGGGTGTAGCAAGTTAATGGACCCCACAGGCGTGCAAGTCGAGCTAGGCGTAGATGTTGATCAGAGGGGGCAAGAAGAAATGTGGCGAGACGTGCGTGTCGAGGGGAAGGGTAGAATATCGGAGGAGAGCACGACCGATCGACGATGAGAGTCGAACCTGACGATCAACGCATAGTCTAGGTGCAGGGATTGATCAGAGGGGGGGGCAAGAAGAAATGCGCCGGGGCGCGTATATCGAGGGGGGAGGAATGAAGATCGAAGGACGCGATCGATCGACGATGGAAGTCGAACCTTGACGATCGGTGCACCTCGAACGACGACGACGTACCTGCCTCGTTTCCCGAATCCTCTCCACGAAACTGTCGAGCGTGCGAGTCAAGCATACAGACACACGCGCAGTGAGGTAGGTGATTCGGGAGGTGAAACGGACGTACCAGAAGAACCCGATAGCGAGCAGGGATGCGTCGCAGGCGGGATGAGCAGCGAGGACGACGAGACGATCGCGTCGCCGGAGTCAAGATAGCGGGCCAGGAGGCCATACGGACGCATGGAGTCCATCAAAAGGCATCAAGGACCGATGGGAGGCCAGAGCGAAGGCTACAATGGAAAGAGTGGTATGGATGGTGCAACGTGCAGCGCCGGCTGCCAGTGTAATTCACGACAAACAGCACCGAAGCCTCTATAGCTGGAGAAGATGCGAGTCTCACGCACAGGTTCGGAACCGACGTACCCGAGCCATACATTCCATCCAGGAAGCATCCGGGGACCTACCGTGGCTGTCAACCCACCGTCCTCGCGGGAGAGTCAGATTGCGAATTAGAAGCATAGGTCAAAACATGACCTAGAAAAGTCAACCAAACCCACACAAGAAGCCAAACATATTGAGTCGGACGGTCACGTCGGGACAGTATCGGACGGATCGGAGGCGTCATTTGTGACAGTGAAGTAGAGAGGTTGGGGCTCGAAGCATCAGCATCTGTGCGACGGACGAGTGGGTGGCACGACTCCGAGGAATTATGCATCACTATCGACATCCATATAACCCAGGTGCAACACGCTCGGGATTATTCGGACACACTTCATTGGCACTACTTGATAGGTTATTTTTGGGTTATTTATTTCATGCCTCTCAGTGACTAATAAAACTACGCAGGCGTACAGACACAGACACAAAGTTTACTTCAGTGACCTCTCTGAGTATTTCTACAGAAGACTGTTGAGTTGCTGAGCGAGTCACCCTGGATAGGTTCATAGGCATGGTGAAGATGGCCCCACTCTGTTTGCAACCTATTTGTTGTCCTGCCGTGACTTCCCGCGGTAGTAAATTGGCGACCCGTGTGATTATGTCAGGTAAGAACTGTATAGTTTATGGCACCGAAGTTGGCAATATCAGTCCTCGACACCGAAAAGATCCCGAACCCCTAGTGCGTGGTGGATACTCGAACTTTTGCATCTGAATACAGCAACATCGATGTCACCTTCCTGTTTTATATGGAACCGGTCCACAGAGAACTCGCCCAGAATGTCCTGCTGATTTGGTATCCGTCGCCTTGTCAATGGGGCACAACTTTCGCCGCTAGATCTAGAGGATTAGCGAGCCACGCGGCTTATCGTGGAGCGAAAGAAGTTCTGATATGACTTATAATTAGATTGCCCGCTGCAACAAAGATCGTGCCAATATTTGTCTCTCGCTGCAGTGCGAATGTATATCTGACGAATTATGTAAAAGTGTGGCACATACCTCTTTCCTCCGCTGAGCCTACACAGATCGGCGGTGATCACACGCCAAATCGGAGTCATTCCCACCATTATGGTTCAAAGCCCACATTACGGGTGATTTTAGGCACCTCGACAACTCGATGTTGAACTTTCACATCCCTCACGGAGATTGGGTCCTTCGCCTACCAATCCAGTCTCGCGATCAGAGATGATCGTAATCCACATCTCCCACAGGACTCGTCGACGTAAACTCTGCTTATTTCCGATCTCTCCTACGTTCGCCGCATGACCATTTGTCGTTAGCCATGGGAAGGGGCAGTGTATAATCCACTCCCAACTGAGTCTGTGGAGTAACAGTTTGATCTTGCCAAGCCTTCTATGCTGATACGGATCCTGATTGGCCAAAATCTGTTACAAAACCGCTCGTGAGTTACTTAAATTACGCTTCAGGGTCACACCCCCTCTATTCCCCACTAACTTCGCCTCCAGAAACGTCTTTGACGATATGTTCGGTGACTTGATGATACATTTGCCGCGATCCCAAGACCTATCAGGGGTAATTTGTACGTGTACACACAGTGATACTTGCAGGGTCGAATCGGAATATGTGCGACTTGAAATTCTCGTCCGCCCGTTAATGAATAGGGACGACTGGACATCTTACGCTAGGAGAAGGTCAATTCAACGTTGCCGGTCATATGCCACACCACTGAAGGCTCTACTCTTTCTCACCGTGTCGGTCACAAACACGTGTGCAGACGGGAATGAAACATGTATTCGAATACACGATGTCAGACCCTCAGTTTAGACGCTACCCGCGGTGAGTGAGTGCAGGTGTACATACTTTTTTTTTCCAGAGGCTGATTGTAGTTTCAGGGTGAAAACGAGACAGGTGACTCGGAGAACACGATGATCGGCTGCTGGACTTACTTGCGGGCTAGACCTCAAAGAAGTGTTCTTTGCTCTTCTCGTCCATTCGTGGATCTGGGAACCGCTGTGCAACGACTGATCGGATGTGCCAGTTTGGCAGATCGTTGATCGCGAGAAGTTAGGTCGTGAGTGCTTCGTTAGTGGTTCTCGAACCAGCAATGAAGGCTCTGGTCATACCCACTCCACAGCGTGTCAACGTATCTCTGAAGGCGCTTCCATCCAGTTTACAACGTAAGCAGCACATGATACCCAGATCAATGGATCTCATAAAGTCAGGATCAAACGATGCTCTCCACGGCGGAACGTGGTGAGATTGAATGAGAGCTTTATGCGTTCACCTGATTGAAAGTTCGTACTACGAATTGGCCGATTTGGACTTCATTTATTAGCCACTCCGCAGGGTCCCGTTTCCAGGAACAATACGTTGACGCCTTGGGATCAGGAAAGCTTTTTCTAGAATAACCATATCGCAATCTCCCCATTGGCCCGCATTTCGGACGCGGCGTTGAAAACCCCTGTTCACCCGAGGCCTTGGCTATGATCCTTGGAACGGATGATGCTAACCTTTTTGTGTCCAGTGAGTGTGATACACGTGCGACAATGGAAGGCGTACGTCCTCGGCTGCCTCGTTTATACCCTGATCAAGGCTATGTTTGATTCTGCAAGGGGTTGTGGGGCAAGAACCCAAACTTCCTGTCGAACCCCTGTTTCGCCACGCGGGATCCCAAGCATAGCACCAGCGTGGCAACGTGCATGACGGCGTTCCACTCCTGTGGGCTCCCAGCGGCGTCGGGTTGCCTGCAGGCTCTCATTTGTCATACCTATCAAGCCACCGTCTGAGTTGTTGACCACGCCACCGTCAAGCCTCATTTTTGGGCGATATTCAACCTTGCAGCTCCTCCCCCACGTGAGTCTCGCAGAGTCACCCCAGTTTGATTGTGGTCATGCAGTTACTGGTCAGAGACATGTAATAATGGCTTGCTGGCAAGCCACCCGGACGGACAGGATCGACACGTCACGTTGGGTGGAAAAGTGCGGACATAGGCGTTGATTGTGGAGCGGCAAAGGATAGTGTTGGGAACACGAGGCGGCAAATGCTCGCCACTCGCTGACATACTTGGGAGGCAATCGCCAGCAAAGGCTACAGTGGAGCTTCTGGGGGTTTTCTTTTAGAATGGACGCCAACCCATGGGTCGTTTCGAAGCCTCGCAGCTATATTTGAACACACGTCAAAACCATATGTGTCACGGATAAGCTGTGCTGCGCGGCTGTGCATGTTTCACGTATCCTGGATGTCCTAGTCACAAGTTGTCATGGCGTTCAGGCTTGCTAAGTGGTTGGCCCACAGACAGAGAAACCAGCGTCAAAGCACAGGAAGGGGATGAACGGTCACGTAAGTAATTGTGTGCTTACGGGCGGACCCCACGCGGCAAGTCCCAGGACCTCCTGATTCAGCTGAACTCGCGCGGTCATCTCGCGTCGAAGGCTGGGCTGAGGAAGCCTCGAGGCAGCTTTTGAGAGATCCCGTGATCACGATGCTGCATGTGAGAATTGATGGCGAATGCCTGAATGATGTGGAGTACACACAGGAACGGACAAGGGTTAAGGGTGGGTCATATTCAGTAGCCGCGCAAATGGAACTCCCCGGATCGGCTAATTTGCAGGGCAATGTGGTTACGAGCATGATGGAAGCAAGCAAGCGACTGTGGGAGAGGGGTTGCGAACGAGAACAGGTGTAATTATCATATGTAACATGGGGTTATACTACTGTTTCTAACGGCAGAGAAGCGGGGTACGGTTGCTATCGCTAGTAGAAACGTACAAGAGACAGGGAGGGGTAGCAGGGCGTCGGTGGATAGTCGGAGGAGCTGGCAGTAGTAGAGAGACGGCCAAGAGGAGAGCGAGGGCACGTGTTGGTGTGCGACTGCGAAACGAGGCAGAGGAAGTTGATTTGACCTGCTGCCGTGAACAACCGGATGCGGAACCTCGTCGGAACGATTGGCGCAGTACTAGACCTCGCCAGCGTTCTGGGCAGACATGGCAGAAAGTGGATGTCTACCGGGTTCTGGCGAGACCGGGACGAGCGTACGACATGGACTGCCGTCCTGGACTATCGACCATATGATTTATTATAGCAAATTCTGTGCACGTATTACAAAAATCCCAAACGGAGCTGCTAGGAATAGTCGGGGTTTCATTCTGTCAAATTTTTGCAACGTGTGCTATGAATAAAAATCGGCTTTTTGGATCTCATTTTCGTTGCCGGTATCTCTTATACCTCGTCCTGCGTATCACAACATTCCTCAGGCCCTCGATCGCTTCAACTCCTGAACGTTTCTCGCTCTCTGGTCTCTGTTCATGCCCTCCATTGTCAACTTAAAGTTCAAGGTAATGCAATAGATCGTTCTCTCACACCATACACTTGACTCACCCTCACCCCAGGGTAACAAATCCTTTGTCGCATTCTCCAATCTAGGCGACTCCGAGTCGCTTACAAAAACATGGAAAGTGCGTTTTTCTGACCTCATCCAGCGATCACCCCCTTTTCATCTCGTCTAGGTCTGCACGAAAGTGGCCAGTTACCTCGAGCAGGGCCAGCGTCTCGAGAACTTGAGTTGGCGCCTCTGGCATCTCCAGAACCTCATTGTCGACTCTGATAATGCAAAGTCGAAGCGTGAGTTCAAAAAGCTCTCCAAGAACATGGGCGACAAACTCGACAAAGAAAAGGGCAGGTCCGTCCCATCCATTCATCGTCTTTTAGTCACCCTGTACCCTGACCCATCCTTTGCTCCATAGGAGCATCGAGGAGCTTGAGGCTCCCGACTTTAAGCGCAACGCGTCCACTGATCTCATTCGCCAGCGTGCCGTTGAAAGAGAGCGCAGCCGCGAGGCCAGCCAGAATACGAAGCCTGGGATCATTAAACGCATGCAATTCACCTTCTCAGTGGATCAACCCACCCCTGCCACTCCGAACGCCGCTGTCCCTAAGCCCGACCTCAGACCTTCTGCGGAGTTCAAGGAAACCTCTACCAGACGTGGCCGTCAGGCCACTCGTATCCATGTCGCTGGCGACGAATCCACTCATACTGACACGGACGCTTCCGCTGGGTCCCGGAAGCGCAAGTGTCCATCTGATGACCAGCCCTTGCTTCGGTTTCCCTCTCTGTTCTCGAATGATTTTGGTCCCTCCGCCCTCCTCTCTATGCAGCCTTCCCTTTCCAGCGCTATGAATTACGGGGAAGATGTCACCAACACTTCCTCCCGCGGTTTCAGCATCCTTCGTCCTACAATCGAGCTTCCGCTAGATGAGATTCTCAGCAATGTTGATCCTACAGATGACCATCCGTCTTTCCGTCTCATAGGGCAAAATGAACCCACCCTTGCTACTGACTCCGACATCATGATGCACGAGTCCTCCGGATTCGGTTTGTCGCGCTCGGCGTCCCGATCCCCTCGCAATGACAACGAAACAAACACGACCCCATTTCCTCTTTCCCAACCCGCCAAGGAAACCCCTCCCCAAACCATCTCCCCAGCCAAGCTTGGTCCCAGCGCGGGAACTCGGAGCAATATCCCCAGCAGCCGTCCTAACCTCACGGTAAAGACCCAGAATACTCCCACCACACGATCGTCTGGCCCCGGTGCCACCGCCACTAGCGTCAACCCTGCAGTTCTTCGAGGGAATGGCAACTCTGCCCCTGGCGGGGTGAAGGCCGAGTGCTCAAACTGTGGTGCCACGCATACTCCTCTCTGGCGCCGTGGTCTCAACGACGAGTTGAATTGTAACGCATGCGGCTTGTACTGCAAGCTGGTATGTCATTCGTCGGCGACACCTGCGACAAACAACTTATGGTCTTCGCAGCACAAGCGCCCACGCCCAAAGAGTATGCGCGCCAATCATGGCGAGGCCCGCACTCAAGTGCCTCCTCGCCAGGAAGTGGTTGACGTCATCGGTGGGTCTCCTCGGTACATGCGACACACCACTCAGCTCAGTGGAGCCGTCGGCACAGCACAATGCTACAATTGCCACACCACCGCGACGCCGCTCTGGAGGAAGGACGACGAGGGTAAGACAGTTTGCAATGCGTAAGTTTTCACACCCGTGGTCCCTTTACGCGATGACTCATGTTACGGGGGGCGTCTGACATTAGATGCGGCTTGTAGTGAGTAATGTGTTCTGTTGTCGGTCGTTCATTCGCTAAGCATGCTCTATTCCAGTTATAAATTACATGGGTCAGCGAGACCGATTTCCATGAAATCGGACGTTATTCGCAAGCGTTCGCGCCATGACGCTCGGCGCGCTGGTCCGGACTCCTCCGAGACACCATCTGCGAGCCCGGGCGCGAGTCGTCGGACTTCACCGACTGCAGAACCTTCTCCAACCCTGGCACCGGACTCAACCACTCAACCTACGTATGAGTACAATGATGAACCGACGACTCAGAGCACATCGTCCGAGCTGTTGGGAGCACTTGGGCCCGATGCGCAAACCGCTGGCTATAATAACCAGTCGAACTACTCTGACATCTTCAATCCCTTCCCCGGTCCTTATCACCCTGACTACCTGAGTCAGAATTTCCAGACACCGCCAGATGCACTCCCGTTCTCGAGCGTCGAGACTTTGGAGACAGAGGTTACCACCAACAATGAGCAGAGGACGAAGAAGCGTCGTCGCATGAGCACGGATTCGGCGTCTGAGCCCCCATCTTCCGCCGTTTCATTTTCCTCGTACGCAGACTCGTACTCGGGCCATTCCTCCACTGCATCTCACTCTCGCCGTTCGTCGATGGATTTTCCCTTCTTCTCTTCATACAGTGTTTTCCGCGGCTCTAGCAACGCATTCTGGCACCCCCCGACGCTCACCGCCGACCGGTCGCCTCAGCTGGTTCACCCTCCCATGCTTCCAGCCGAAGACTCGCCGATGGACTTCTTCCACCCCCCGATGCTCCCGCAGGACGAGGATAACTTCTTCGCCACCTACCTCCACCCTCCCATGCTACTTCCTGCGGAAGACTCGAATGTTCAACACCATCACCAACAACAGAACCCGCAGAACTACAACTCCTCTGCGCAAGCCGAGTTTTATGATTCTGCCATGCAAACCTTTTGATGGACATGACACGCCACCTCCGCGCGCACCTCGCATCCTCTCATTTCTACTCGGGCTATCCATCCGCTTCATTTCCTGCACATATCTTCCGCTGCCCAATATGTAGATCACCCAAAAAACCGCTTTTCCATTCCACCGACAAACCAGCTGTATCATTACAGATCACGTCGCCTTCTTCTCATCACAACGCAGCCTAGCCCCTTCTTTTCACCACGCTCGTGTCTCTACCAGAATCTCTTCCTTCCCTCTCACCTACCATATATATTTTTGGTTGCATAGCTACCTCTCCGAGATGGGGGTTGTTGTCCCCCCGTACGACGTTGTTGTATCTGTTGTGTTACCTCTCGCGAAGGGCTTCGCGGTTCAAGCCCCCAAATAGTATCTATTTCACGTACATCGCATTTACCGTCATTGTGCATCGCGTGGCATCTCCTTTTCTTCTTATTGTTCAAATCAATCTCCAAGCGGACATTATTGCACGTATATACCGTGTAGCAACCTCCCCTGTATTTCGCGTCGGCACTATACATGGACAACGGCGATAGTATTTCAATCATGCCAAGCGACGGTTTCCGCGGATTACTCGGCTTTTCTTGTTTCAGTGCGACGTAGGCTTACTGTACTTTCGTGTCGAACCTAACAAGTACATAACAACACCAAATTTTCAGTGTCATTACTGCACAGGCATACCGAGTGTCAGTGTTGTCAATCGTGAATCCATGTGGAACCCGGTTGTCGCCTTTCGTTTGTGCACTACCGTACGGCGCGGACCCTCAGGCGTTCAGACGCGGTTGTGGCGGTCTATAGAACATAGACGGGGACGGTTGAACATGATACACACGTTTCACTGGCGACTGGGTGTACTAATAAGCCCCTTTAACCTCAGCCCGGCAGTCACGATCGTTCACTTATCCGAAATCGGGTTTTTTTTTTCTTTTTGCTG
>JBBPQV010000497.1:0-19655 GCA_038092675.1 Boletus rufocinnamomeus
GGAAGGGGTGTTTGCCACGTCCGAGACAGACCGCACAGACTGGGAGGACGAGGGGGGGTGCGTATGTATTTCCAGATGACGCTGTTGACGTGTTCGATTGCGGTTCGTTTCGAAAAGTGCGCTGCCGCTTTCCTTGCGTCATGTCGGTTTGCTCTCTGGTTGGAGGGGACATGGGACGTTTGGACGTGCTGGGAATGTGCGCGTGTGAAGGTCTGTGCGAGTCAGCTGTTGCACCTGAGTGTGATGACCAGTTGAAGGTCTGTGGATAAGGATGCAAGGATCCGTGTGGTATCACGTTTGGTAGCGGATGTAGGAATTGGGCGAGATGGCGACACGCTGTGCGAAATGACGTGTTTTGGGCATTACGAGGCCAAAATGCAGCGTCGCCCGCGTCCCGGACGAAATCCGCATGGGTGTAGAAAAACCCGCGTATGGAGCCAGGATGGGCATGTGGTAGGTAGTGTGATGAGGGAAAGTTAAAGAAGGAAAGGAGACGAGGAAAAGTAGTGATAGTTAGCAAAACGCTGTCATAGGAAGATGGGGATACGCACCGTTTGGATGGCATCAATTTTGGCGGCGTATGCGCTATCTAGTACTTCTTGGTGGTATTCATATAAACATTCCATGTTTAGTGGGAGGAGGCGGAAAGCGTCTGGCGTCCCGAGGGTCTTATGCCAATCCCTGCGGACTCTTCCTTGGTAGATGAGAAGGGCCTTCTTTCGGGAGTTGCTGGGGTCGTGACGCCAGTCGTGGGACTCTAGGGTGATCCAGAAATCTCTGATCATTTCTATTCGCTCCTCTGGCCATTCTTGTTGTTTGAGTGCGTTTAGCATCCGGTAGCTAGCTTGGCCAAATTCCTCCCATGACAAGTGCTCGTCCTTGACCTTGCGCTTCTTGGCCTTAGCGGATGCCGCGGTTTGGAAGGTGGGGCCTTTGTCCGTTTGGACTAGGGTGAGGAGGTCGTCGTCTCCGGAGCCGTCTTCCTCCGCTTCGCGAATGCCTCTGTTGGTGAAATTATATAAAGGAACGTAGTCTCCTTTGCGAAGTTTGTTCAACGTGTGCTGCGAGGGGAGCGATAAGGCCGTGGAAGGAAGCGGGCGGTCTGGAATGGGTGCGAATTTGCTCTTGTACTTCTTCCGATCTTCCTGCCTCGCTTCTTCTTCCTCTGCTTCCCGGCGGGCGCGTTGCCTTTCTTCCTCTTGTTCAGCTTGTTCTCGCTGTTGGCGCCTCTCTTCGGCCTCTGCGGTGCGCTGACGTTCCCAGGCTGCGATGGCCTTGGTGTTGTTGAAACGCCATAGGTTTCTGAGAATGATAGCAGCTTCCGCGTCAGTCTTGCCTTCTACCGTGAAGAGGAGTCGAGCTTCGTCGTATTCCGGTGCCATGTAGTCTGGGCACACTTCTCTGTTAGGGTCCGCCATTGTGAAAAATGGGAAAAAACGAGGAGGGCTAAGTACGGGTACGGAATGATGAAAAGTTGCTGAAACCGAAGCTCTGCGAGAGCAAAGGAGGTGGCGAGAAGCAAAGAAAGACGCTACCTCGCGAACTCGGCTTACGTAGGATATCAACTGTGTCATCATCATCTTCTTGTGTTGCAAAAAATTGTGAGAAGGCAGACAGGGAGGTGGCATGAGCACCAAGCTGGTTGGTGAGGGTGAGAGAGGAAGGGCCACCTGGAGAAAGTCCAAGGTTGAGAGTGGGATGTTCATCCATGTCATCAATGATGGGAGAAAAAGGATAGGATTGAGGAGGAGAAAGAGGAGGCTCCTCAGCAATGTTCTCATCAAAGACAAAAAACTGGTCCAGGTAGTCATCCTGGTAATCCTCACCTAGTGACACTATACTGTATCTTCCTCGATCTCCATGAGTGCATCATGCACATCAATGGAGACTTTCTTGAGCTGCTTTTGAAGAGGGTAAGGATTGGAGGGGATACCTCCAGACCAGTCAATGTGGCAGTTGGCCACAGGGTCAAGGGTGTGAAGAGTTTCGCTGGTGGATGTTGTTATGACATCCATATTATTCAAACTTTTTTACTTAGCGCACTTGCGCACTTACTTTACAATCCTTCATCTTCGAAGTCACGTGATGTGCATGTGACCATGGGAAACTACATGTGACCTATGGTCTAGACAAACATGCTGCACACACGCCTTATTAATTTCCATCTTTCCTTTCCCATCATCATCTTCTTTCTCTCACACTCTTTTAATTTCCGTTCTTTTCTTACATGCCTATTTAATATCCATCCTTTCATTCTCACCATCACATTCCTTCTCTCACAATACCTTCTTTTATCTATCTATATCAAGTAGTCGCTCCCATGGACCCTATGGTCTGTGCACCTCCCTGTAACTTATATAAACTAGCTGTAGTCAACTGGTTCCCCAGTCTAATCCATTTGTCTCTTGTGGCCTACATCCCTGCAAGGTGATTAAGGAAGGCTGTTACGCTTTCTTCCCCTTTTGGTTCCTATGGTTATAGAAGAAGATAGGTAAGTTCAAGATATTGACTTTGATCCAGTCATCAAGTCTTCACGCCTCCGACATCGCCCCCTTTCCTACTGATGGACTTGTGACCCACGTCCTTGCAAGTATCCTGAAGACATCCAACATTCGACTCACCTATCAACTTCTCTCTTGCTTCATTTATATCTCATCCTGCTTCATCTCTTCTCTTCTTGCTTCCCTCTATTTGCTGTGGCCTTCGTCTTCTTGGTTTGGTGTAGCCCATTGAGTCCTGCCGGTGTTCGCTCAAGTCATCTCGCAACAGATGTAATGCCCAATCAGTGTGCCAGAGAGATGGCATTCTTTGTGTGAGGGAAGGTGGGCTTCCCATAGTGGGTGGAGCCCTGCATATGTGCTGAAGCACATGGATCTGGGATGGGTGATGTAAATGTATGTAAATGGCCCAGAGGGGGCTGAGATGGGAGCTGTGAAGGCAAAAGATGCTGCAGGGACAGCATCAAAGGTGGTAGTGTGGCGCGCTTGCTTGCGCTGCTCTTGCTTCTCCTGACCAGCCTTGGATTGTTGTCCTTGACAGCGGCACTTCTTGTCCTTGGTATTGTCCTTGGAAGCGGACGAGCCAGCCTGGCTTTGATGCTGCTGCTGGAAACTGGAGTCTCCCCTTTTCTGCTTGATGGCAGGAATCTTGTTTGCCTGTGGTGCAGCAGGCCTGTGTTGATTCACCTGTTGTTGCCAGGCAGCGGTGATGATTTCCTTGAGGTCAGTGAGAGAGGGGACCTTGGATGTGGGTGCAGTGCCGGCAGCAGAACTGGCAGGGACAGCAGCAATACTCTTCTGATTCATAATCTATGATATGACATCAGTGTACATCAGCATCTTTGACAGAGTGATCATGCTCTGGACCTTGCCCAAGATGCAGTATCCTAGATCATTAAGGCATGGAAATTGCGCATTCAGCTTGGCAAGGGAGGGAGCTGGATGGTTGTTGTCTGGGATAACCATGTCCATCATAGTTTTGAACTCCTGGAACATGTTGGCAACAGTGGGCTTGGAGTAAGCCATCTCAATCTTAGTCCACAAGAGACTGGTGTAGTGTTAAGAGATGAACTTAGCCACAATGTGGGGTTCCATCTTGAGGCGGATAGCCCCAAGTGCCTTGTTGTTGTTGTCCTCTCACGCATGTATCTCCATAGTGCAGTCAGTGGTGATGTTGCCCTCAGTGTCATAGACATGGTTGGGCTGGGCATGACGGAGGATTGTCCAGAGACCCTGAGATTGGAGGTAGGACTCCATGTCGGTGGCCCAACGCTTGTAGTTGGTACCATTGAGACAGGGAAGGTCTTTGAGGCTGGAAGACATGATTTCTGTTGGCTGAAGGGACATCAGTACTATCCTAAATCAATGAATGAATCAAAGAAAAAGGTGGCAAATGAGTTGCACATTCCTGAACATTTTCAATCTGACAGAGTTTCCCCTGAGGATATGAGTGACATTTTAACACCTTGAGTGTAAGTATTTGGAATACTTACACAGGTGGTCTGGCATAAAATGCACAAGACATGTCCTATGTTCTGTCTTGCTCTGTGTAAGGACATGAAAGCAGACGTGTCAGGTTTGGTGTAAAAACACACAGAACCAACAGGAAAACTGCTGTGCACTTAAGCACTAGCAGGGCTCATAACCTGTTGAACTAGCACATGTATGGCTAGAGTTATGCAGAGTGTACTTACCTGCTGATGAGGTGAGGTAACTAAAAATGTAGTAGTTAGGGATCAAGAAGTGATTGGAACTCAGCTCAGCTGAGTTTGTACTTAAGTATAGTGAATATGTGAACTATTATATGAGTATGGAATATACCACTCCTATTGTTCAACAAATGAGACTCAACCTAGTGCATTCCAAGCAAAGTAAGTTACTGGATAGCACATAAAGGTAATAGAATATGTACATCAAACTCTGTTGTAAAAGAGACAAGATACATACTCCTTGAACATTTTCATGATCTTGTTGCTGACAGTCATGTGATGGGGAATATCTGACTTGCTAAGGTCATCCTGAAGGATCAACAGGAGATCCCAGAATTCTCTATGTTCTACAATATTAATTGACTGTGCAAATGAGCAAGAGTTAAGCATTAACAAACTCAGAACATAAACATACTTGATCATCAGCCATGATGAATGCAATGAGATGCTTGTGGAACTCCTCCTTGGAGTAGGCAGGTACAGCATGTCAACCATTGGATTTGTTAGTCTCTCCCTGACTGGCTGCAGGTGCTCATGCATGGAGACCCTCAAGTATCCCACCCTCAGCCACCACTTGGCACATTTCAGCAATTGAGTAGCTGACAAACATAGCTTTCTTGACACTGTTGAGCCATACTGGCCAACCACATGATTCTACAAGTTCAAAGTACTCATGAAGATGGCATTGATCAACATGGGTTTGGAGGGTAGACATTCCAGATGTGTGTGCATAGATGTATTTATGCCACATGGAATACTTTTGCTCTCAAGCAACTGGGTTGGCATCATGGATGTCCCTGGAAATATCAGGTGAGTTTTCAAGAGCAAGTCAAGAATGAAAGGGATGGACCTGCAGGGTTTACAAATAGAGTTTTCCAAGGTACATTCAAAGAAATATTGGATGTTGACAGTACTGGCAGTCTTTGTGGATTGGGTTTGAGATGAATCAACAATTGGATTATAGACTTTGGCTCATGCAGGCTGCAAATTGTTGGATGAATGACCAGATCAAGCCCTAGAAATGTTATCACTGATCTATCAGTCTCTGACTTGGTGCCCTGCTCAGTGAGTTCTCTGTCAATATCAATCTCTTCCCCATCCTTATTCTCATGCACAGTTGAAATGTGTGCTGAACAGGATCAAGATGTGGAACAAGCAACCACTCAAGTTGCTAACACTTTCTCAGTAATTCATTTGACTCAACCTCCTCATTTTGGGGCTGGGAATGCAAGTGTGGCCTCCGGGGGATCTGAGTTAACCTGAGTCTTTGCTTTTCATGCCATGAAGTGAAGAAAAGGAGGATTGGAAAGAGGAAACGCCAATTGTTCATTTTTTCCCTGTTGCCTTTATATATGGGTGATCCTGGTTTGGTAATGAGTGCATGTTTGAAGAGTAATGGAACTTGAAGCTTGAAGATCCAGGAGAATAAGCATAAGTGCAGTACATCTTATATCAGCCACTTTGCAGTGAGTTGTGTGAGTTTGGATTAGGTACTTCAAGTTGCAATAAGCACATGGTAAAATCCAGTATGAGGTGCATGCCAGCTGAGAGCATGAGAGACAACAAATGCAAGTTATTTAAATTATGTAACAAATATCATGTGATATGCACTGCCATCCAATCACAGCCTGTATATGAATGCTTGATCCTTGAAAACTTGACCCCTTTATTTCTTGAATACAACTTGCTTGTTCCAGTTGCATAGCTCAATTCCTGTAGATTTAATGGTCCTTCAGCTCCTGTATTATTTACAGTATTTATAGAAATTTTCTAACTGTGTTTTTTCAGCCTACAACATGTGGTCACATGGTTTTTGCAAGGCATGGAGGCTGACAGCTGCAGCCCACCTTGAAGCTCATGTGCTGGAGATCCATAAATTGCATCAGTGCCCTCAGCAACAAAGTTATATAACAACACTATGGTGGGAAATAGCTGCACATATAATACATTGTGCATCACAAAAAATGAGTTGGTATAGATGTGATAGTAGAGAACCTAGGTAACTTGTATGCCAGATCCAACCAGGTCCATTCTATATGACCTGGTATCCTACAGGAAGTAACATAATGCTGAATTGCTATGATGGTGCAGGAGAGTGGCTGAGGGGCTTGTAGAATGTCTCATGTCTGTACAGTGATGTGGTCTGTAACTCAGCATAGCCTTCCTTGAATTGATGGCCAGGAGAAACCCAGGAACTGATTGAGTGGTTGGATTCCTTGTCCTGCACATGAGCCACTGCATAACTTGCTCCCACGAGCACAAACATATTTTGTTCAAGAAGTGTATAATGACTATCTGTGAGTCTTGTTTTCCTCAGTTGCCTGGGTGCGACCTCTCCATTGGCTTGCCAACCTTGATAACCATGAGATAAGGCATGATGTGACCTGTGCACTCATACAACCTAGAATATACTTTGCCCATGTTGTGTTGCTGAGCACCCTTGCCCAATGACACAAAATTCAGCTGCTCAGGATCAAGGTTAGGCTTCACTCCAAGGATATCCAGCATGATACAGGGAGTAGGTCAGTGGTTGCTGGAACCAATGATGTTGCCATCACATACAATAAGAATTCCCAATTCCCATAATAGTGGAGGAGGGTTTTCTCTGCAGCAAATGTACTAGCCCAAGCATATGGACTTTCAGGAACTTTTTATCAAATAAGGCGAACATTGTTTGTACTTGTTGTTTTGCTAATGAGTTGTGAGCCATGTTCAACTCAGTACTCTAGTCCATCTAGTCTGGTGACCAGCCTACTAATGTAGTCCATTCACTTCACTGAGTCAATGAGACAGGGTACACCTCAGAGCTCATTTGACTGCGCCACATCAAAGCCATAGCATTCATGGATTGATGTGCTGGTCCCTACCATTGTCATCCCAGGTAGCCCCAAGCAGGCATGACCACCACATCTCCTTATATATAAACTTCATTCAAGTCTCCCCCCTTTGAAGGCTCACCCTGGATCTGGGTGGACAAGTGCCTGCTGATGAAACATGTACCACTTGATGCAGGTGTCCAGTATATCTATCAGAATGCATCAAAGATGGGTAGCCACTCCCCCATGTTGCCTCTCTTTACTGTGATTGATGCTTTGTATGACAACTTTGCATACAAGGACCTCAATCTCATCACTAATCGCAATGGTCTCTGAAAGTTGTTACATTACATTGACAATGTTGGGAACAATGACAACTTTCAGATTGATATTGATCTGGTCAGGAAGACATCCTTGTTTACATGGGAGGAGGCAACAAGACCATGCATTAAGATATCAGCCTTGAGATGGATCTCTGTGCTGTTGATGCTGAATATACATCCTATGAACTTGAAATGAGAAGTTATTTTTTTGAATGAGTAATAATGGAGTGGATATGAGATGTTATACAGCAGATGATAAGTCAAAGTCATTCCAGGACCTTTAAATATCAGGTAGTTGGAGATTGGCACACACAGCACTGCTACGATCAATTTATGTTTGTCATTGTACTTGAGCCGGGCAGGCCAGGGTCATCGTTCACCTTGGCCTGGGAGGGGTCTGACTTCCCCAACTGAAAGGAGAATGGGAGCAAGAATGGGAGCGAGACAAATTTCTGCCTTGACAGCCACATGGCCCTCTGTTGGTGTTGGATGACACTGCAGGAATATCCTGCTCAAGTTGAAAGTGTGTGAGAAGACTCATGCAGGGCAAAGGAGGACAGGTATTTGGTATT
This sequence comes from Boletus rufocinnamomeus, assembly GCA_038092675.1. Taxonomy (NCBI): domain Eukaryota; kingdom Fungi; phylum Basidiomycota; class Agaricomycetes; order Boletales; family Boletaceae; genus Boletus; species Boletus rufocinnamomeus. Next base: position 7,919 of record JBBPQV010000497.1, read on the forward strand.
CATGAGCGTATGCTTATAATGTTAGAAGAGCCAAGGTAATCAAAATGTCGATGCAGTTTCATGCAACATATTATTAAGTAATACGACTACAAAAATTCAAACTAAACTCAGGCCATTGTATGTATCTGTGGAATAATGGACACCATTGGAGTAGCTGAGATGGCTGCTGAGAGACAGTGAGATGCTGGGATTTGAAGGTAAAGAAGAAGCATGATAAAAATGCATGGGAGAAGAAGTGTCATGGCTGTAGTTGATTCGAGGCATAACCCCATATGAAGTGGAGGGGCCCACTTCAATGGAATCATATCACATAGGTGGGAGCATGGATCTTGACCCTTGGGGATCCTGAATGGCATGATTGAACATGTTCAGCTTGGAATTGGCAACAGGCAGGAGGGAAATGTGTCAGTTATTGCCAAGATAGTAAGATGATCCTGGACCATGGGCGGCCTGAGCACGGTAGTTAAATGAGTTGGGAGGCCTGAAATTGGTAGCGGATTGGGGGGAGATATGTGGGTTGCCAGGATACTGAGGTGATTGCGAGTCTTGGTGAGTCTGAGCGCAGTCTGGGCACCCAGGGTCAGCCATTGCTGTGGTAGATTGCATGATGGATGACTTCGCTTTTGCCTTTCTGTTCTCCTTGCCCTTTTTGTGTGTGTTTTTTGGTTGATTGAAAGGGGGAGGATCAGCTTCTTCACTGAAATTAGGTGCAACATTCCCTCCATCTGTCCCCTTGGACTGAAGGAGATTAGCCACACGCAAATGTAACGACATATGGTTGGAGATGAGTGGTGCATTGCTCTGATCATGGATTGATGCTGGAGTGGCAGAGATAATCCACTGATAATTGTGGAGAGAATTTGTATTAAGGATATAGGCATTCATTGGTGCATGATCAACCAGGAACTTGGTTCATGATGTGAGTAATTGTTCTTGCCATTCAAACACAGCCCTTGTTGAACTACAGCTGGATGTTATGCAATCGTGTTGAACGTTGACCATGCAGATAACATCCTAGTATGAATAGGTTAGTTATGATATAATGCACGAATGCAACGGAGTGTACAGAAGGGGGAATAATGATCTTGTGTTCTGGTATAGGATGCTGGATACATGGCACACATAGTTGGGGATGTAGCATTGGAAGGAACTCCAAGGGGCTAATGACAATGTAAGAAGCAACACACTGCTTGAATGGAACAAGAATTTCCGTGATCTTTCCAATCCGATACCTGCTGTCTTGCTTAACGATGATGATCCCACCCTAGGTTTATCTCCGTGCTTGGCTGTGACAGATACCACTCTTTGGAACTGTTTTTCCTGCTGAGTAACAGGTTCCATCGCGCCTTGGAGGTATTGCACAGCCTGAGTCTCACCCCAGTTATGTGAGGGGTCAATCTCTGGACATTGGTCTCCATTGGTACGTGTGGATAAGTTTGCCACACCTGTTTAGGGGTATCAGATTGGGTGCCTGCGATAAAATTTGATGAAAAACATACCGACTTGAAATGATTCACTCTCTGGAAAGCCAAGGAAATGACAATGGTGTGGGTGCTCATTGATGTATTGGAGGACAGTTGGTCCTGCCTTGACCCATTTGCAAGCTGTAGGGTCATGCCAGTGTCCCCCAGAAACAACATGCTTCACATTTTCCTGCTCCACAAACAGCTGGCATGCATCGTGGCTTGGTGCTTGCTGGTTGCTGTGGATTGATGCAAGGTGGAAAACATGGTTGAATGACTCATAATGCTTGGTTGAGTAAAGGATGGCAGGGCTGAATTGCCTGATGAACATAGGGAGATGGAGTAGGAAATGAAACTTCGGCTTTGTTATCAAGATGCTCAGTGTGCATTGTGTGCTGATGCTGAGAAAGTCTTCGATTACATGTGATAGATCTGCCTGATAATTGATGTCAGTTGTATATCAGTCAGTGAAAAAATAGGAGCACGGACAAGATATGTCTCTGAATCTTCAAATGATGTATGCCACAACAGTACTACAAGTTGGCTGATTACCACCCAACCATCAAGAACCATCTGTGGGACAAGGTCATAGATCAAGTATTGCATGACTTGCACAAGGTTCTTGAAATGCTTCCCAATGAGGCCCCCCTTATACCTTACAATTTAATCAGCAGTGAGCGTCGGAGAGTTGAGGCCATCCTTGTCAATGGATTCCAGTCAAGTTTGGAATTTCCTGAGTAGCTGGGCTTTGTCGAGAATGAATACCGTTTGTCCCCAGGAGTACTTGATGACACCAAGGAGAATGGTGTGGAGGATTTCTGTTGGAGTGTCCTTGTGGATGTCAAGCCCTCACATCCGAAGGAGTGGATTGATGCAGTCGTTGACCGATTGACCTCTGAGAAGTGTCTCGAGTTCATGGTCTAAATGTGTCTTAATGTGAGCCTCCAACATGGTAGACTTTCCTGCCATTTTCTTTCACAGAGCCTTCCCAAGCTCAAGAAGCCAGTTGAGAATCATGGCAGAGGTTGTATCGCAAATGCTGGATTGGCTAATGGCCTTGTTGACTTTGTTTGTTCCACCAGAGAGCCTGGATAGCTCGATCTGGTGTTTGATCTGAGCACAGGTATCTTCAGGCATATGCAACTCACCAGACTAAGTGAAGGGTGTTAGTCTGGTTCAAAGTGGAACAAGACCTACATACCTGAAAAATATCACTATATCCCTTGTCCGTCTTCTTCTCCACAGTTGTACCACTGACCTTGCAGGTGCGACAAAAATAATTGCATTTAAGTCCACTGTGGCCGCACTCCTCTGCCTGCATTGGATTGTCGCCTGCAATGATGAGATTATATGGAACAAGCATTACCTCCTCCTGATGCTTGATATCAAATGCTATGATGCTGTCATCAGTTGCTTTTCTTGTAAACAAGTGTCGTAAGTGACTGAACACACAAATAAAAATGAACTCACTGAATGGCATCTTTGATCCCTTTCATGAGTTCCATTGGAGATGCGTGTGGTGAAGCCAATACAAACCAAATGGTAAACTCCTGCTCTAGCATCTCCCACAGTAACAAAGCATTCGATGTGTAGACCATATGATGTTTATTCCACTGTTTTGAAATATTGCCAGAGATATTGTCCATAAATACAATGAGGGGCACAGTGTATACCAACCATCTGCCAGACTTTTCCCATGATGGATTTGGCATTAGATTGGAAAATGCAGCGGAAGAAGCTATGGGTAGCTTAGAAACTTGGACACTCTTGCATGTTTCGAACGAAGTAACTGACTTGTGAATTTGATACCAGACAGTCCATCCCAATGCTGGAGGTCCACAAATGTGTTGAAGAATGTTGAAACCGGAACAATGACCATTTCTAGGTCAACCTTGAATCCCTCCTGCAGCGATGAAATGAGACATATGTATGAACTAGAGGATTGGATGTAGAGACAAACCATCGTCTTTGAAACTGTGTGTCCAAGCACAAGGAGCACTGGCTCCACAGCTTCTTGTGTTGACATTTGTGCTTGGAAGAACTTTTTGGGTATGAAATATTGACCCATCGCTCATTGGAGAAGTTCATTGACAAAATAGATGGAGTGGTCAACATGGACACATGGAGATGCAAGATCATCAGGAAGATCTTTGAGCATCTTACTTCCATGATGAACCTGTGACATACGACCTTGTCCATCCTTAGGATATTCTCACATTGCAAATCAGGTAAGGGGGTTTGCGAAATCCTGTATGATAGACATGGGCACATCAAAATGGCTGCTTGAATAGATTCTTTTTACTTACCATGGCGATTGCCTTGGAGATATTATTTAGATAGAACATGTTTCCTGACAGTGTTGTCGCTTTCTTGGTAGGGCTTCCAAGGAGCTCCATGAATCATTCCTGTGTTTTCTTCACAGCATACATAGAAGGCACCTCAGGTGCTCCAAGCTCCGTTGCCCACTGAAGGACAGCTGCTTTTTGTGCATATGAGAACTTTAAGTGAGGCAAACTGAACAGAAGGTGGGTCAAGAATTCCTGTATGTGTGTCAGGAGAAAAGAATAATGAAAATATATCCATATGCACAGGCATCATCTTCCAAGGATAGAGTGGTTCCTTGGGGGAAACATCCATGCTTCTCTTTAACCTGGTGCGATGAGAAGTCCTGCTGGAAACAGCTGCTCACCACTTAATGAAAGTATAGTTGAAATTGGTAAAATGCATACCATCAAGGTCTATGCCATAGTCTGCAAAAACTGTCTTGATGTTTGGAGCAGAATCTCCTTCATCATCTTCTTCAATGCCAAGTTCGTCTTTGAGAGGTGGCGAGATACTGGAGAAGGGTAGTTTGCCTCTCTCAATTCTCTGCTGCATCTCCTCAAAATAGTCATCCAAAAATATGGTATGTTCTGCCTGGAACTCCTCCCAGAGTTGGCTTAGTGGTGCTGCAGCATCTATCGACTTTCCATCAGCAACATTGGACATCAGTGCTGATGGAGCACTTGGTGGGGTCACATAAGGCTGCGTTTGCAACTCATCTTGCATCTCAAACAATGCAGGCAGAAATTTTTTGGGGGGCCAGATTCTGACTGGTGGAGGTCCCATTTCTTGTTTCCTACTTGCTTTGAGTTTCTGAAGACTTTGCAGATGCTTTTTTGAGCTCGCATGATCTGTGGCATGACAGCAGCATATGGGTTTCCGACCACTAAGAGCAGGTGGACAGACTCTACACACAACATAATGTGGGTCATTCCTAGTGTTATGACATCATCTTCTATTATTCAAACTTTTTAACTTAGCGCATCCATGTGCATACTTTACATCCTTTCATCTTCGAAGTCACATGATGTGCACGTGATCGTGGGAATCTACATGTGACCCATGGTCTAGACAAACATGTTGCATACATGCCTTATTAATTTCCATTCCTTTATTCCCATCATCACCTTCTTTCTCTCACCATCACATTCCTTCTCTCATGACACCTTCTTTTATCTATCTATATCAAGTAATTGTTCCCATGGACCCTATGGTCCGTGCGCCTTCCTGTAACTTATATAAACTAGCTGTAGTCAACTGGATCCCCAGTCTAATCCATTTGTCTCTTGTGGCCTACGTCCCTGCAAGGTGATTAAGGAAGGCTGTTAAGCTTTCTTCCCTTCTGGTTCCTATGGTTATAGAAGAAGATAGGTAAGTTCAAGACATCGACTTCGATCCAGTCATCAAGTCTTTACATCTCCAACAATGACTCCCTCCTACCAATGGACTTGTGACCCACGTCCTTGCAAGTATCCTGAAGAACTCTGACACTCCGACTCGCCTATCAACTTCTCTTGCTTTATCTATATCTCATCTAGCTTCATTCTTATCTTCCTGCTTCCCTCTATTTGCTGTGGCCATTCATCCCCTTGGTTTGGTGTAGCCCGTTGAGTCCCACCGGTGTTTGCTTGAGTCATCTCGCAACACCTAGCCTCCACAAACACTGCAAAATCAATCAGACTTGACAGAGGCCAAATCAAATTTTCCATACCATTGGCATTGAGAGTGGGAGGCTTTGAGGACCTGGCCATCTGACACCACCTCTTGCTATCAGTATCAAGATCAGTGTTGCTGTTCAGATTTGGATTGAAGATCACATGACCTGTGGGTTTATATTTCTCTGAATCTCCCAACCCCAATTTCCAGCAAACCACCACACTGCCACTTTCAGGTACCACTGCACTCACTGCAAGAATGGTAACTATCATCAATGTCAAGATAATTCCCCAACCCCACAGGTTTACCCTCAATAAGCTTGAATTTGCTGTTCACTTTTATGGTGATATGTGTGTTCAAGTCCATGATCTCCCCAAGCACATTGTAAGTTGACCTGCAACTGGCTTTAAATTTTTGTGCAACTGACACCCCATGTTAGCCAGTGCAAATTTTTGTTCAGGTTGAAGACAAGTGGGCAGGGTTATTGCCTGTTGTGCATGCTATCCCCACAGATGACCAAACTTTTAATAAACCCTTGACTGCTGTGAGTTCCCCCTAACTGTGAATTTCCTACATGTGTCATATCCCGGAAATTCAGTAAGTCCAACCCTGGTCCTCTGGACCAACTCCGTTTCTGTACATACGAACTCTGGCACATTCTCGCTATAGACATGACCGCTGACCTTTGGACTCTGTCCATATGACTTACAATATTAGTTACATTCCATTCTCTGATCTCCGTAAATACTAGTCCCGCTGTATGTTCTCCTCCAAACCTGTGTTCTGCTTAGGAACACAGCTCTGGCTTTATCTTACCTCTGACTCTTTACTTACAAAACAACTCCACCTCCATTACTAATCCTATGCACCTCTGATGTATATAAACTCTCCATACTACTCCTGTACTTCTTCAGTTCAAATATCAACATAGTTTAACTCCTTCTCTCCGCTCGAGTCTTGAAGACTCTTCTCTGTACCCTCCACTCGACTTGACGTCTAGTACGTCTTAAGTCTATCTCCGACCCTCAGTAAATTCCGGGACAACAGGACTCCTAGCAAGGGTGCACCACATATGGTGAAGTCAAGTCCCATCCACTAAGACAACTCCAGAGTTCCGGAGTTTGTTCTCCCCTCAGAGTTTACCCGTACTTAACAGTATATTTGAACTCCCACTTGTTACGAGTCTAACCTATGGCTACACGCACTACCAGATCCCAAACCCGCACCCTAGGCGCAAACTCCACCATCTCCCAGATACAATCCTCTCAGTGTTTTTGGAAGCAGCCGACATGGCCCAGAACTCATCAGCCAATTCCAGGGCTTTTCCGCCTGACACACCCCAGGCTCTGCCTCTCAAGTGCGCCCTACTCCAGAGTCCCCTACTCCAGGAGCACGCATCATTGAGCTTGAACTTGACGAAGATAGAAGCAAAACATCTGCCCAATCCAGTCACTGCTCTGACCACAGAGTGCGAGACCCCCACTTCCCCAACAACGGAGATGCTCTGGGAGACCCTGACTTCCCTGGACATGATCCGTTCGATGATGATCCTGACTTCCCCAGCGATGACGACGACCCGCCTAACAACTCTGACAATGAGCATGTCCTGTGAGATACCCTCGCTCTACTCACAAGCACCATCCAAGGCCTTGCTTGCTCCACTCGTCGTCCCACCTCCAACTCTACCCCCCACACTAAAGTCTGAGAAGCAGATCAGTTTGACAGGACAGAATCCTGCAAACTCCAGGTCTTCCTAGTTCAATGTGAGTTGAACTTCCAAGACCACCCCAAGGCCTTCAGCACGGACCACGCCAAGGTTACCTTCACACAGTCATACCTGAAGGGCATGGCCCTGGAATGGTTCAAACCAGACCTTCTCCAGATGGAAGATCCCGCACTCTGCCCTCTCTGGATGGACAACTTCAAGGAGTTTGTCCTCAAACTCCAGACCAATTTTGGTCCACATGACCCCATTAGAGATGCAGAGCACCAGCTCAACCACTTGTCCATGAAGGACACTCAGCATATCAACAAATATGTTGTTGAGTTCAATAGGATTGCTTCGCAAGTCTGCAGTTATGGAGAAGGCACCCTCTGGCACCACTTCTACAATGGTCTACTGGACCACATCAAAGACGAAATCTCCTGCATTGGTAAACCCCTGACGCTCTCCGAACTCTGAGTTCTTGCTCAGGCGATTGACATGTTCTACTGGGAGTGCAAGTCCGAGATCAGCTGACAAACACAGAACACCAACCAATCCTCCACACCCAAGTCTGACAAACCCTCCACTCCCATGCCTTCCGCCCCTCGCCCCTTCAACGGTGGCTCCAAGGACTCTAAGGAGTCAAAAGGCAAAGGAGCATCCACCTCCGCAGCTCTGAAACTGGACTTGTCATCTAAATTAGGGAAAGACAGCAAGCTAACCAATGAGGAGTGCAAACACCAGTTTGACAACAAACTGTGCATGTTCTGTGGACTCGCTGGCCACATGGCCAAGGACCGCCCCTAGTCTATGTCTCAGGCAGCCAAGGGCCATGCAGCAACCACAGCTCTGGAAGCTAAACCAGATGGAGACAAAAAAATAGCCTGCAACCTCCGTGACTCCACACAAACTGGAGGTTGCATTGAACCCACCCATGCACTCAAGGAGATCCATCTCAATGCGTCCACTTTTTCAGATCCTAAGTCACTTATGCCCTCCATTTGTTTAGTATCATATCCAATCCCTCCGTTTCCTGCACTTGTAGACTCTGGATCCTCTGACTGTTTTATCAATACTTCCTTTGTTAATAAACATGGACTTCCTACCTACCCCATGCCCCCACTTCAATTCCGCCTCTTTGATGGGACATCCAACAGCACCATTACCTGAGCCATCAATCTCTCCATCCATTTCGCAACCAGTGATATCACTCTGACAACATTCTATGTCACTCCGCTGAACTCTACCTGTTCCCTTGTTCTAGGACACAACTGGTTCACCTGACACAATCCGTTGATTGACTGGGTTACAAGCAGTATCTCTTTCTATGCACCTGAACAGAGCATGCCAGCACCCCCGAGCTCTCCTCTGCAGCCTCTGGAACCACTTCCTCCGGCTGACCCCACCCCTGATCCACTGCGTTTCTCTGATCGCAAGGCTCTGCCCATCGCGCTTGTCAGTGCACCTGCCTTCGCACTGGCCTGTCGCCTCAAGGGCTCCATTCAGTTTAGCCTGCAACTCCGCCCCCAGGAGAGTGATCTCCGCTCCACTTCCCTCACCCCTCCGGAACAGGTCAACCTCTCCACTGTCCCTCCGGAATACCACAACTTCTCTGATGTGTTCAGCAAAAGCAAGGCTTCTATGCTTGCTCTGCATCACAAACATGATCTGAAGATCGACCTTGAGGAAGGAGCATCCCCTCCACTGGGCACCACCTACTCCCTTTCCCCTTCTGAACTCAGCTCTCTCCACACATTCCTCAATGAGCATCTAGCAATGGGGTTCATCCGTCCCTCCTCCTCTGCTCACGCTGCTCTGGTCCTCTTTGTCCGCAAAAAGGATGGTTCACTCCATCTTTGCATCAACTTCCGAGGACTCAACAAGATCATGAAGAAAGACCACTACCCACTTCCCCACATCTCCGACCTCCTGGATGCTCCAAGCTGCACCAAGATCTATACCAAAATCGACCTCTGGCATGCCTACCATCTAGTCTGCATTGCTGAGGGAGATGAATGGAAGATGTCCTTCCAGATGCACTACAGCTCCTATGAGTGGCTAGTCATGCCATTCAGTCTTACCAATGCCTCCGCAGCATTCCAGCGGTTCATAAACACCATCTTTGCTGATCTTCTTGATGTTTGCATCATAGTCTACCTGGATGACATCCTTATCTACTCCGAGGACAAGGCCTCCCACAAGGAGCATGTCCGAGAAGTCCTCCAATGACTCTGCAAACACAGACTTTACACTAAGCCAGAAAAATGTGAATGGTCCACTGACACCACCAAGTACCTAGGCTATAATATCTCTCCCTCCAGTCTTTCAATGTCTCCGGACAATGTCCAGACCGTGAAGGAATGGCTGGAACCTCGGAAGGTCAAGGATATCCAATCCTTCCTCAGATTCACAAATTTCTACTGTCACTTTATAGCAAACTACTCCAACATAGTCGTTCCTTTAACCCACCTAACCTGCAAAGGTATTCCCTGGAACTTCTCAGATGACTGTTGCTCCACCTTCCGCAACCTGAAGGAAGCCTTCACCACTGCTCTGATCCTCACCCATTGGGTTCCAGACACTCCGTTGATCATAGAGACTGACACCTCCAATTATGCTATAGCTGGTGTTCTTTCCATCCGCTGCCCAGATGAAGAAATTTGGCCTGTCGCCTTCTACTCATGGACACTTTCCACTCCAGAACTCAACTACAACACCCACAATAAGGAACTCCTCACCATCCATGAGTCTTTTCAGACTTGGCGACACTATCTTGAAGGCTCCGGTACTCCGATCAACGTTGTCACAGACCACAAGAACCTAGAGTACTTCGCAACCACCAAACTCCTGACCCGCCGGCAAGCCCAGTGGTCAGAGTTCCTCTTCCAATTTAACATGATCATTCATTTCTGTCCGGGTCACCTCAGCACCAAACCTGACTCCCTTACTAGATGCTGGGACATCTATCCCAAAGAGGGGGATAAGGACTACGCTTGTGTCAATCCGCACAACTTCCACCCAGTTTTTACTCAGGAGCAACTCGCTTCGTCCCTCTGAGCCACTTACCTCGCAGCTCTGGTCCTCCAAGCTAGCATCCTCTTCAATGTGGAACAACTCCACAGTGATATCCTTTCTGCACTTCCCTCAGATCCTCTAGCTGAACTCCACATATCCAATCCTGCCGACTCTCATTGGTCAGTTGATGAAGATGGTTTCCTCCATCTTGACAAATGCATCTATGTTCCCGATGCTAATGACCTCTGACTCCGAGTACTCCGGTACAAGCATGACCATCTGCTCTCTGGACATTTCAGCCAGAACTGGACTTTGGAACTGATCTGCCACAAATATACCTGGCCAGGAATCAGGACATTTGTTAAGGAATATGTTTCCTCCTGCACATCCTGTGCCCGCGCGAAGGTTCCAAGGCACTGGCCCTATGGATTATTGAAGCAACTGTTGAACGATAGGAGTAGTATTCACCATACTCATATAATTATTCACACATTCACTGTACTTAAGTACAAACTCAGCTGAGCTGAGTTCTAATCACCTCTTGATCCCCAACCACTATGTTCATCATTACCTCACTTAGTCAGCAGGTAAGTACGCTTTGCATAACTCTAGCCAATATATGTGCTAGTTCAACAGGTTATGAGCCCCGCTTGTGCTTAAGTGCACAGCGGCTTTCCAGTCAGTTCTGTGTTTTCACACCGAACCTGACATGTCTGCTTTCATGTCTTTACACAGAGCTAGACAGAACATAGGACACGTCTTGTGCATTTTACGCCAGACCACCTGTGTAAGTATTCCAAATACTTATGCTCAAGGTGTTAAAATGTCACCCATATCCTAAGGGGAAACTCTGTCGGATTGAAACATTCAGGAATGTGCGACTCATTCGCCACCTTTTTCTTTGATTCATTCATTGATTTAGGACAGTACTGAGGTTTTTTCATCCACAGAAAATCATGTCTTCCACACTCAAAGACCTTCCCTGACTCAACAGCACCAACTACAAGCATTGGACCACAGACATGGAGTCTTACCTCCAGTCCCAGGGTCTCTGGACCATCCTCCATTGCAACCAGCCTAACCATGTCATCAATGCCAATGGCAACATCACCACAGACCATACCACGGAGATCCACACATGGGAGGACAACAATGACAAGGCCCTTGGGGCCATTCACCTCAAGATGGAACCGCACATCATGGCCAAGTTTATTTCTCAGCATTACACCAGCCTCCTCTGGAATGAGATTGAGGCTGCTTACTCCAAGCCCACTGTTGCCAATGCTTTCCACAAGTTCAAGACCATGATGGACACAGTCATCCCTGATGGCAATTATCTGGCTCCCTCCTTTGCTAAGTTGAATGTGCAATTCGCATGCCTCAGCGAATTGGGATACCCCATCTCGGCCAAGGTCCAGAGCATGATTGCTCTATCCAAGATGCTGAGGTACGCCAACATTATCTCACAGATCATGAACCAGAAGCCCACCGCCGCCGTCCCTGCTGGCTCTGCTGCCGGCACCACCACCACATCTGAGGTCCCATCTCTCACCAAGCTCAAGGAGATCATTACTGC
>JBBPQV010000498.1:0-19633 GCA_038092675.1 Boletus rufocinnamomeus
GAGAATGCAGCGTCGTAGCATGTCAGAAATATTGCTGATTAGTCTGGGCTTGAAACCCCGCTACCCAACCCGAACTGCTAATTAACACCCCCTAAAGCTTGTCCACCATCTGGGTAGGTAAATTACCGTAAATTACAGGTGCTAATTAGCCGTGGTAATTTACACCCCCCTGCTTTACCGTGCGCTAGTTTCATCTGAACAATTCTAAGCCTGGGAAGCAGAAACACCTGTTCTAGGTGCCCTTCAGATTGCGCAGCCACACATTGCCATGCATCGCAACCTCGGATCTGACACAGTTTTTGATTCCAAAACCATCCCTTCGTACGTTGTTTATCCATTCTCGGATGTTCATCTCGGCCCGCAACTGTACCCCGATCCGTGGGAAATTCGGCCCGAGCCGCAAGGAGGCGAAGTCGCCGTTCAACTACTATATGGGGAGGTGGTGAGTGTGCATTGCAGCTGCGTCATTACATGTTGGCGGTGGGGTTGACGCTGGAATAAGACAGATAATTGGATACGGGTAGATAAAGTTTTATACTTATGCCTTGAAGTCTAAGTGCCTCGTGTCTCCGCCCCACATCACCCGCGCAATGACAATATTGGGATCCCCGTCTCGTTCATGGCCCGGGGCTCGAGCGTCCTCCGCCCAGGTGTCGTCCTTTCCTCATTGCTACCCTTCTTTGAAGCATGGATCCCAGCATACCCGCAACCTCGCTTAGCTTTCCGCGGCCGACTTCCTTCCCTTTGCCTGCAAGGTGGCATGACGGGCGTAGTTCTGATCCCTCCTTGCCATCGCAGTCATTCATGACCGCATTTCTTCCTGCCTGTTGTAATACAACGAAGAGTAGAAGCGATGACACCAACGCGATACTGCTGTGGCAGGAATAATAATCAAACATGAGTAAGTAGCATCCCACCTGGATGCCCTGTTGTCATCCCGTCGTTGAACTTCTTCCTATCCCACATAGAGAGTTTGCAACTGCGAACACGTTGGCACGTTGGCTCCCCTATGACATAGCGGAGATTTCTCCAGGACCTTTCCGTTATACTCTGCGGTGCAGCGGAGCTCGACAATGGGATTTGTGGCCTACATAGGAAATACAGGTGGGTGGTGCATGTCTACTTTTCTCGAATCGTACCATGGAATTAGGTGCGGGCATCTTTGATCGAGTTGCGCGTTGCGTGATTGCTGGAATGTACCAAACCTTCGATGATTTTAGCGCCGAGTGTATCGTATAGCGGTGCGTAAGTACACAACCCAGGCTTTCCAGGATCCACGACTGACTCGAGCATGTTCCCCCCGATGGCTGTGGGTAACGAAACGTCTAGCATTTGACCCACGCAATTTCGGTGCTCCAAGGTTTGTTCTTAACTATCTACGACATATGCTACCGTGCGAAATGGAACACTCCTCTGGTGGGCGCCACTAGATATCGGGAATTCCGTATTGGTGTTTGAAAATTGCAGAGGTTGATTTCCATACTGGCTGGTTAAAGGAGGCCATGACGACAAGTCACAGAACCTGACCGAGAAAGGGCAGGCTCCTTCCGCCGCAGCTCGAGAGGTCGAGGCGATCTGTGGACTCGGTGGTTTCCAGTGGCCCGAGTGGCCGTGAACAAATTGCAACCCAGAACCGCCTTAATCTTCGACCGATCGAGTGTGGAAACACAGTATCGCGGCGCACGGCACCGAGGCGATCGATCGTCAATCTATCTATTTTGGTTCGACCCGGATTCTGCCCGCCAGCGGTGGTAGGCACCTTGGCTATTATGAAGCGTGTTGCCCTAATGTCATGATATTCACTGGACTCAACGTGTACTTCGACTGTAACTAATATTGTTGCGGTGACTAGGTGACATGCACCATAGTCGAGGCATCTCGCCACATGTGGCTCGCTTCCATTAAAGCACGGCGTCCCTGAGAACGAAGATGGGGCATATCTAACTAACATTCACCCTGGCCAGGTTTATAAGGAGAGTATCCACCGGTCAATAGTAACCAACGCCATTTCCTACCTATTAATTTGGCTAAGGACATCCTAGTCACATCCCACCTCCTCATGTCATTCTGCATCATTTGCACCCTCCGCAAGTTACATCCCTCCCAGCAGTTCAATTCAGAATCACAACACCCTTCCTCTTCTGACCTCACGAGAGAACTAGAGAGCTTGCACAAATTCTCGTTCAACTCGGTATTCATCTTGCACTTGCTGGTCCCAACATTGACTAAGATCTGTTCGGGTTGAATAGCTCTTGACATTCCTCGCGTGAGTCTTTCTGGATCCTGGATGTATCATGCCGACATTTTTCTCTTACATAGCGTCCTCACAATCTCGGGATCTAAAACTTTATTGCCAGTTGTGCTGGTGCTTCTCATTTACACCATCAGTCTTCGTCTCGTTGTCAATGCTTGCTTCCTCCAGGTCAGTAAGCGCTCCTTTTCAACGGTTCACCGTTCCTTGTTTCCTCATCTTCGCCTCAGAATTATCCTACTCTGTTGAGATTTCTTCATGCTGTTCCCCTCCTCGGTACATCCTGCATGGCCGGTGTCGAGCTTTTCTTCGACATGTCACCCGCCCTTGCGGTCATTGCCCTGTTGTCGAGTGTCTTGCCACTCATTATTACCATCATTCACCATGGAAGGCAGTGTGCGGAACCGGCCATGGTAGCGTTGCCTATGAGGATACGTGACTCACAAGCTACCATGTCGAGTTCTGCTGATATGACAGTCGAAACAAACTCGGTCAGCAGTATGGCCGAGGCTGGTGAACGTGACGTATGTTGATGTGCTCGACAATCTCCTCACAGAACAACCTACCAGCGAGCGTACAGTTCAAGTAGTTCACGAGTTTTCCGCGATGTTCGGAAGAGTTGGAATTTATGTACAACAACTTTCTCCGGACTAGATCTTTAGGGAGCGCCTAGATTATATGATGCTTGTCGTGTATAAAAAGCCTGCTGTTGCTCTAGCTTAATCCAGTTCCACATTTGTTCTGAATGCACCTACGAGTCACGCACATTGAAATGACTAAAGGCGTTACTTGCCAATTATACGTAATCTATCGGACGAGGGACGGATGTTGGTGGGTCTGTCTCATGGTGTGAACGATTTCCAATGTAAATCATGAGATACCATGCATGTAACGATCGATATACACGAATAAAAGTACACAAATACAGCGTCCATATTACACATCGTCCGTCAACGCGTCAACGTTTCAAACGTTCATGCCTGTAAGACATCATAATCGAACGACAATAAGGAAAGAAAAAGAAAGAAAGAAAATGCAAACGGACGAACAAAACCATCGTGTGTCGCATACCTGAAAAAAAAACAAACTCGAGGCCAGTTTCGCATGTTCTCCTTCAACCCCCATTCAAGCCTTTTCCAAATCACTCACATACCTCCCCGCACCATACCCCGCATTTTCCGCACCATACGCCTCGATATAATCAAACCCCTCTCCTTCCTCGTCATCCGACATCCGCGGATCAGGGTTCACGACCGACAACCTCGCCTTGGGTGGTCCTCCAAGCAAAGGCACCGGCGCTGACACAGGTGGCGGCGATCCCGTCTGTGGCGGCTTCCGCAACGTCAACGGACTCGTATCCGCAGGTCCCATTTCAGTCCCACTCGGTGACCGCATCTGTTGTCTCCTAAACGCAGCCGCCGAGATCGTCCGTGGTCCCCCACCTGGACTCGTACCCCCGTTCAACGACGACGTGGAGCTTGCCATCAGGGGTGACGAAAATGGCGGTGTCGGGCGTGGATAGTCGGGTGGTGGGGAACGGTACATGGGGGATGTTGCACCGACAGCACCCATACCACCACCACCAGCGGAGCCAGTGTTAGCGGGCATGGGCGTGGGCGTGGGCGTGGGGAGTCGTCCAGGAATGCTCTCGCTCGATGCACGATGATGCCCTGCGAATTGTCGCCCCTCTACCATCAGCGACGCCCCACCCCAACCTCGATTCGCAAACGGTGGGGTGGGAGGGAGCATCGGAGACGGCGGCGATAGTGGGGGCGACGCACGTGGATGCGGTACAGCAGCTTGGGTCTGCGCCGCCAACGCCGATCCATACCCCGGCGGTGGGCCCTTCGGCGTCGCATACCCACTCGACGGCGGTGCAACGGCACTAAACTCCAACGCGTCCATCGCGCGCGAAACTTCCCGTGCCGCAGCTTCATTGTGCGCCCGTTCGGCTGCCGATTCGTCCGTCCGCATCTCCTCGATGTCTTCTTGGGCACTCGTCCTGGTGCTGAGCATACTCTCTCGCTTTTGTACAGAAGTGTGGTGGATATCGAGCGCGTCGGCGTCCACGGGTGGGGGTGCAACACGTGGTATTCGCCATTGACTCCCTGCGCGTGAGAGCGACGTGGTGTCGCCCACGTTGGACGCCGCACCTGTTGATACTGATCTTCGAATAGATGTC
Source organism: Boletus rufocinnamomeus (assembly GCA_038092675.1). Taxonomy (NCBI): domain Eukaryota; kingdom Fungi; phylum Basidiomycota; class Agaricomycetes; order Boletales; family Boletaceae; genus Boletus; species Boletus rufocinnamomeus. The sequence goes on from JBBPQV010000498.1 coordinate 4,434, forward strand.
GTGCCTTGCTCGTCGTAGATCGTCGCGACCGCATCATCACTTGCTTCGCCACCACTCTCCGACGACGTGTCTTCATCGTGATGCTTACCATCCATGCCGACCCCACCTTCCTCTCCCGAAGACCGACTCTCACGATCGTAAGCTAAGCCGTCCTCCTCGTCGCCAACCCGTTCCGAGGAAGAAATAAGTCGCTGTGAAGGCACACGCGTGCTCGAGGATGCCGGACGATCAGAATGAGCACCATCCTCACCCTGACCCATTCTATCATCCCAAGCCCTAATCGCAGCCGGCGCTGCACCTGGTGGAAGGTTTGGCGGAGACGTACTTCGCCTTGTCGCTCTTCTGGGCCAATGTCCTTCCCCTTCCGAGGTGACCGGAGGTGAGCCCACGTGTCCGTTTGTCGCTGGGCCGTGCGGTTCACTCTGCGCGGATCGTTCCAGGTTGCCAGCCATGGCTTCGTATTTTGGCACGGGTTCGTCGAGGGTGGGGGGTCCGAGAGAAGTGGCTTCCTCGAGGGAAAATCCACGATGGGATTGGGAGAGGGCATCGGCGATAGATGCCATCAATGATTGATTCTCATCGGTCCGTGCCGCCCCGCTATCGTACGGCGCGGAGAACGAGAGCGGCTGTGCGGGACCCACCGACGATGACACCGGGGTAGGATCACGTTCCCTGCTCGTAGGCAACGACGAAAACTGGGGGGCAGCGTGGGCAGATGGCGCGTGTACCCCGAGCTCGTCGACCGAGGCACGCCTATTCTGTAACACCATGCATACGTCAGCATGGATATTCCTCTACATGTGTTGCATAACGGCAGCATAGATGGATACCAGCCTCCAGGCAACAGCAAGGCGACATAGACATGGGACATACCGCAGGTGGGGGGCCAGGTGGGGGGTTGTACGTACCCACACCCAACGTGAGTTCGCTGCCCAACGAAGGAGTGGGAAGGAAGGGAGTTTGAGCGGGTTCTTGAGAGGTCGGAGGTGGTGGTTGAGAGATGGGCGCGGAAGTAGAGACATGTCCGGAGGGGAGACTGGAAAAGGCAACCTGCGAGACCACACGTTGCGCCTCAACAACTAGGTCGCCCACACGGCCATGTGCGCCATAATACGCACGCGGGAGGCCAGGTTGTGTGATGTCCTCAGGAATAGACTGTGTGGCCGGACAAAGGGGTAAGGTGAGGGGTGTGTGGATGCACTATAGATCCCAACTTGCCTCTATGATCCGTCTGCCAATGTCACCCACGATCTAAAAAGTATCACTGCTCAGGAAGAGAAAAAGAGAGAGAGAGAGCAAGGAGAGGTGACGCACCACGCCCGTTTCGCAACATTCGACGAGACCACCAAACTTGAAGCCCATCCAATCCCTTGTACACTTGCGCTTGTAATCCCCCAATTCCGCCTCCTCACGGACGATCTCCCCATCCATGGCCCGCATTTCTTCGCGCAGCTTGTTGAGGGTGTCTGTTTGTAAGCCGAGGTTCTTGTGTTCGGGACTCATCTTGTTGAGCTTCTTCTCGGCAGCGTCGGCGGATGCACCAACACGCCGACGACGACGACGAAGTTCGTCGAGGGCTTCTTCACGGGTCCGCACGGATTTCATACTGTCTCGCACGGTGTGGTGGAGGGACGAATAGGTCGAGAGGGCCGTTGCAAAGAGCGCTAATATCGACGACGACGCAGTGAGGATGTCCTGCGAGAGAGTTAGACAGTCTCCAGGCACTTCCCCCTTTCAACACATCGAAGCTGGGGACGTACACCAAGATCATCCCCCTCGCCTTGGCCCCATATCCGAAGCGCATCCCCCGCCTTGGCAAGATCGATTTTCAGCTTCTGCAACCTGCATTGATGAGGAAACGTCAGCGACAACCCAAACAAAGTTTGAGACGAGCACACGACTCGACGCACGACGTGAGGACCGTCTTTTCGGCGGTAATGAGGTCTTGGAGCGGGCGGAGGTCGGAGTTGCCTGCGAGAGCAGGAATAGTAGTGTTGTGGGCGATCTTTGTCGCCGCAGACTTGAACATGGTTATCGTTCAGGGAGAGTCCAAGGGACCCCTGTGGTGTGGTCGTGGTTGTGGTGTGTGTTTGGCCTGTGCTGTGCTTGCAACGCTGGCAATAGCCGTTGCCGCTTCTAATGCCAGCAGTGCCGGCGCAGCAAATTAGGCTCAAAATGTTGAACGCCATTGCAAAGCGTGGCGCAGGCTCTGATGTCGGTGTTATAGACGATTGTGTTGACGCCGGACGGTGACTGGAACTTCGTGTCTTGGAATACGAGTCCAAGCGACGTTCGACGGTCCAACTGAACGTCGGCTCGGCCAGTCGGTGACAGACTCAGCATATGCGAAACACGTCCCAAACGATAAGCCCTATGCAAATGCAGTTCTGCACGTATACGTGTACATTTTCACTTTACTGGTACAGGCTAGATCTCACCGTCTGACAGCTCCGAGCTCGGGGTACAAGTTACAGAAGCACGGTGAGTGCCGCGCATATGCCATAAGTGAGTACTGACGGGCAAAACTACATCAATGTCGTACTTATAGTCGACTCCCGATGAGTCCGCAGTCTTTTAGTTACACAGCCGAAAAAAAAGCGGTACGCGCAGCGCGCACACGGGGCTATACGTGACACTCGCACACTATGTACGCCCATAGAGACTGCCAATGTGCGAAGACAACGTGTAACGTTATCGCTTGACGTCGACTCTACCGAAGGCTTTGTGGGTTATGATTGGAGGACGCCTGCTAGCAAAAAAGGGAATCATGGCAAAAAACGTTGGAAGTCATCAAGTCAAATGGGGGACGGGGGAATGAAATCACGCTAACCAAAAACAAAAGCTGAATGCCGCTCTATCTCCAGTAGGTTTTTCGTACTGTTGATCAGTGCAGCCCCCAGTATGATCGGATTCGAGTTGCAGAAGAGGGTCAAGCTAGCGCCAACCCAAGAGACGGACGAGAGCAGGGCGGTCTCGTGGCAGATCCCGTTAGTTGGCACTCTGGCTCAGGCACGTTTACTTTCTTGTCTTCCTTTTGTGCGTTTCTCAGGTAACAGCATAATGGAATGGTGTAGGAGTATCGACGAATGCCGATGAGCTCGTCGTTTCAACATTGGGCATCAGCGGCAGACATGGTGGACTCGGACATTGTGGTATTAGGGAGGCAACTGCAGGCAAGAATGCGGCGTCATATTAGCATGTCAAATTGCTGATTAGTCTGAGCTCGAAACGTCCCCGCTGCCCAACCCGAACTGCTAATTGACACCCCCTAAAGCTAGTCCACCCTCTGGGTAGGTAAATTACCGTGAATTACAGGTGCTAATTAGCCGTGGTAATTTACACCCCCCCCTGCTTCACCGTGCACTAATTTCCATTGATTTTCACACACTAAGCATACGGTCTACATGTAAAGACCGCAGGCTCCCTATGGCCACTTAACTGGGGGTGTGCTGACGTGTCGGGTGGTTCGCGGTGGGGATTCACCGACCAGCCGTTCGTCTGAGCTGTGTTCTTATCCAGACATGGATGGCCCATTGGATCCAACGTACATGTTCGGTCCGAATGTGGCGTAATCGGCACAGTACATGACCCGAGTTGTTGCAGAGTCCAGATTATAAAGCGCGAGTCCGAGTCGCGGTACACTTCCCCAACGAGTTCGTATCCGATCTCGTATCCTAATACATGCACGCTATCTCTGCAGCTGAATATGTCCAGAGTGCAAACGTCGTCTATGTCACTCGGACATGTCAAGGTCGGTCATTTTCTTTGTTCCGTCACGCCGCATGTCGATTCACAAAGATTGCTTCACAGTGTCCAGCTCGGTCGTTATCTTGTACGATCATGGTAAGTACTATGTGCTCTGTGAACCCGATATTGTCGTTGATCGTGTACACAGTTATCACGCTTAGTCGAGAGGTATGGATCCGTACTCCGTTGGTGTCCCATATGGACTGATCGTCCGATTAATTAGGTCGATCATGTCTGGGTAAGCATTCGCGCTTGGGCTTCTTGTCGATGTTATGATAATGGCGTTTCCGGTAGAATCGCCCCTTCACGCTCGGAAGTATCAATTACATACTGGTATATTGACCCGTCTTACCTTCATGTCCTTTGAGGGTATTTATGTCATGCTCCAGGTCCGCTACATCTGTGATGCCGTCGCCATGTGAGTTTATGAAACACCCTTGTTTCGTGATGCCATTCAATGGAAAGAGTTTAGCTTGGACATCATCAGTAGGGGATGTTTATCTACCGCCGCCGACGCTCGCTGAGCTTTCTATAGATTTCCTTGGAGGGGGAGTCCAGACTCTGAAAGTGTGTAGGCCTTTGGACGTTCACTTCCGTTTTCTATGCTGATGACATGACAGTTGTGCGTTCCTCTTTTTTCACTATCTGAAGCAAAGTCCATGGACGTTTCGGGATGAACAACCCTTCATGTACAGCTGTAAGTAAACGTCGACCATGCATTCCGTCATGTCTTGCTCACTTTTTTTCCAAGGCAAAGGCTACCTCTTTGTCCAACCATGGCTCTGTCTTCTTGTAACGTTCCTGAACCAACGTGTGTCTGATGTTCTTGTCTCCTTCCGTTAATTGTTGACTTGCCTTCAAGTAATGCTTCAAACTCGATTATATGCCCTGTACCAAGGGTCAAGGATCATCCTCTCCCTCATGATCTTTGGTTACTTGTGTCAAATCGCAGCCATATCGACCATCATGGGTTTCGTTGACGCATATTCACAATGTATGTCTATGCGTTTCCCTCAACCCTCTATGTCCTTCTATCCATTCACCATGACGAATCCATGGCTACGTGTTCTGAAACATAGTCGCGAACGAGGTTCTGCCGGGGTTATATATCTGTGCCGTCGTACGAGGCCCATCGTTTTACCAAATGTACATCTTTTGGTTACCCATGATCGTGTACCACAGCATGCTCTGTCTACTCGCATTGTGGCATGGCATCAGCAACTGGTTGTCGGGATACCGTGCCAGGCGGATGGATGGGGTCTGTATCGCAGACGCCCTCATCAAGGGCCATACGGGCTATTTTTTCTGGTACGCACTATCAGCTCCGCCTTTGCCTCGCCAACCAACTCATATCTCCATCCTCTGCATTCCTCTGTTTCCGTTCACCATTCATACGCCAGCCTCATCCTGACGAGCATCGCCAATATCGTCATAGGCCAATATTTAGGGGTATTTGTTCCGTTCCGTCTCTTCGCAGACAAACGTTCACCTGACGAGATCTGCACTAGCCTCGGTGGGCAGATGTCTCTGTGGCATTTCCAGCGCCGGTGACAGCCGTAATCGGATGCCGATTAATTCTCAATCTCCGGGCGTCCCTTGTACAAGACGTAGTGGGGGAAAGCAGTCACGTCCGGGACGACTTATCCTTATCATGGGCGGTAGCCGTCCTTCGAACACAACGCTCCGGGACTTGAGTTGTCACATGTATGCGTTGTACCCAGACCTCTTACCGCCCCGGCGCTCTAAACACCGTAAACAGACTCGGACGTAGCTTTGTAGGTGCCCGACAACGTCGTGGTTCCAACTCCCGTTTAATATCTTTAACATCCCTTTCCAGTACCCATGTTCGCTCGGATCTGCGGATTCACATCAATTGTTCTTCCCCTTGTCTTTTTCTCCCCTCCAGTGGCACGTTCTCGTCACCGGAGCCACGTTCACTAGATATTGTATGACCTGGCTCTGTAGCCATAGATGTTGCATCTTGATTCTGTATTCTGTTATACATTCGCTCTTCAGAGTACTGGAGTACGGGCCTGAGCTGGACCGATAAAGAACTACCCCGACGGCAAATAATATATCATACCGCCACGCTTCATACGAGCCATTCGCAACAGCACAGACCAGATCGCGCCTGGAGAATAGGAGCCTTCTCGAGGCAATGGAGTGTTGAGAGATACATGATGCATTTGGTTCAGAAGGCGAGGCATATGCATAAGTAAAATAAATATCCGAGTCACCGTTCGAAGTATGCCATCCTCTAACTTGACCAATGCCCCAGTACTAGTGTGCTCATGCCCGGATTCCACCCAACATCCTTGTTTAAACTCGACGCGTATTATCTCCCAACGTTTCGAGTCCAGTCGCCTCCGAGTCGTTCGCGTCCCCTTCCACGGCTTGATCCTGCTCCTGGGGGACATCCGCGAATGCAATCGTGGACACGGCCGCGTCTTCACTCGCCATGGGTTGCGACAACACACCGAATCCGGTGTCAATTCCCTGCCAGCGGCCACGTAGGTCACGGTCATACAGCTCTCGTATGCTGATGATGAAGCGAGGCATCATGAGGCACAAGGTTATGGAGGAAACCAAGTACAGGAATAGTTCCAAATTGTTGTTTGATGTAAACCCGTTTTCGACCATAGACGTAATGTCGAAAAACGTCACCCTAGAAATTCAAGGGGAAACATCGGAGTGGTTAGTTTGTCTGTACATACCTGAGAGCAAGATGAATAGGAGAACATGAAGGCGACGATTGGGAATGAGAGAGTGTGGAAAAGTAAGACGTACGCAAGAAAGTAAAGAATTCCATCTTTCACGAGTTGTTGAATGTACCGATTAGGCTGCCACTTCTTAGTCGCTTTGTACATCTCAACTGACTGCTTCAGGGTTTGGATAACAGCGAGAACCAAAAGCGTAGCACTGAGGAGAAAGCGCGAGATTTTGCTATACATGTAAACCTTGGATGAGATTGTACTCGATGAGAAATTGCAAAAAGAGAAATCAATGATTTGGATAATCGTGACTTGAGAAAAGTGTGGCACGAGATGGAGGCCGTATCCGTGAGATTGCAGTCATGCATGCAGTTTAGATCGAGACATACCTGAGGCAGTTGTGCCGAGATTGTTATAGATCCCTGTGAAAACAAAGGAAATAATAACCTGTGGCACATAGGTGAACAGGAGGACCCAAAGGATCCATTTTGAATTATTCCACATTGCATACACCCGCAGGATCATTACGACTGTAATTAAAATCATGATCTGGGAAAAGGGATCAGGGGGGTACAGCAACTTACAATCACCAGCATTAAGAAAAAATTGCGAACCCCCACTCAGACACCACCGCTATTACGGTACCTTTGTAATATCCATGTCTCGTGTTGATAGTGTGACAGGCAGTAAATCAATCCACTTACATCTGTGGAAATGTTATCGATACAGTTTTTAATCGGAACTTAGGTGCGTACATCTGCCCAGAAATGGCTATTAATGACAGACAAGGTGCAAAAGCAGAAAAACTGACTCTGACAGGGCCGGGGAGAAAGGTGGTACCAACTGCAAATGGATCCGATCAGTTCAATCAATCTCTAATTTAATTTTGAACATACAGAGTCCATTAAGACTTGAGCACAGATTAATCGTCAGCTGTGTAAGTTGGTATGTATCGTACCAACAATAAACTTACATAGTATAAGAAATGCCGACATATCGGACCTACAGAACTGTCAATTTGGAACATGTGCAATGGGGTGTTTGCCAATCCTTTATACGCACAAGAAAAAATATTGTAGAGACCCAGGTCCAGGGTCTGCGCTGTGGGACTGTCAGGAGCCTAGTGCTTGCTCAGTAATTATTGTTTCCTTACCCAAACATAATCTATCTTTGAATAGTGTCAGCCAATAAATATGTTGTGGAGAGTGAAATAAAATACCTCTCTCGAAAGGGTGAGGACTGCAGTGCCAAGATTGCAATGGTCATGTGAGAACACAAATTTAATGTGCGCATAAGCATCACGCACGATAATCATATACGACAACAGTGACAAGAACAACTGCAATGGTCTATGAGATTAATTGTTAAGCGACGGTGTGAACGACCATACGGGCCAAATAGTTAGTCAGCTGGAGAAGCTCCAAAGCAGACTGCAAGCCGGGAGGCACTGACATGGCAGGGACAGGAGAAAAAGTAGTGTATGCCAATAGTTGAACAACAAACAAAGATTGAGAGTCGGGGAGAGGGAGGTCGCCAGCGGTTCGGTGTTGGGTTCCCCTGGAAGTTATACCTTCTACCCGGTGAATTAAATATTTGTTTCAAGACTCGTTTGGAACGACGCGTGATGTACGATCCTCCAACGTTAGAGGGCGGAGGGGCGTAACGGAAGGCGGTGCGAGATCATCTTCGTATATAGCACAGGATGTTTGCAATGAAAGATTGACCCGTGGTTTTCATTTAGAATCAGATCACATCCTATGATCAACCTTGGGTGGGAAGTAATAAGACTTGAACCTGTAGCACCAGTGCAGAGTTATCACCGCATTTTTACCCTTCGTTCATTTCAGTGACGGCGCTACCACGGATCAAATGTGCCGGAGGGCATCTTTTTTCGCTCATTTGAATATCGACCCTCAGGCCTCATCGATCATCAGCGCTCCTGCCACGCCCGCACTCAGCCCGAGGTGCTTATGAGTTGCATCACGGGGTATCTTCGCCACCTATTCCAGCCTGTCAATACGTATCTAACTCTAACCCAACATTGACCTCAACTTGACAATCAAGTAGTTATTTCATTGCAGAATTCCTCTGGGTTGATACCCGTAAATTTGGAGTAATGGCCTGGTAACCAAGAATTTGGTGATGTCGAGAATCAGCAGTGCCTTCCCACCGATACCAAAGAACTCACCCTCATCTACAGTCACCTGATGTTAGTGAGGGAACCGTGGAAGTGATGGGGGAACCACGGTTGCGTCTGCCAACGGCGATCTGAGCTGTGATCATCAAGCAGTACATAGTGGCGTTGAGTGGGCCAACATTGTTTGATGACAAAAGCAATATCGTAATCAGTCGATCTCTGCGCACATCTTGATACCAAAGTATGAGTATGCCGTCACAGGGTAGTACTGCTACATACCTAGGCAAGGTTCCACCTCTGGCCGTCATGGATTGTCTTATTGGTAAACATCACGGGGAGTCATCGAGCGCCTTTCATGCAGGGGGATGAGAAGGGTGTAGGAGAATGCATTCGTAGGTTTAGCAGTCCCAAGCGACGTAGAATCACCACTAGTGGGTCACTGCTTGCCAAGGAGAGGCGCATCAGACAAATGAAGCAGTGAAAGGTGGAATTAATGGATGGTTCCGGGACATGATCACCTGCCACTTACAGATCCCAGCATCATCAATGCATCACTTCTACTTTGCAAAATATTGAAAATTTCATTGAACCAAAGGGTGAGAGGAAATGTGCCCACGCGTGGAAGAGACACTTCGTTGCGACGATTTCCACGTTCCATTTTTCCCTTCGGAATAGTTGCATCATTTGTACGTATAGCGTTTGCCTAGAATACGAAGCATATGTGCAGCGTTTTTACAATGGCATCTGAGGCGCATTACGAAGCACCATACCCGACCAAGGGAGGTGACGATAGACGGAGGGGGCGCAGGTATCGATGCGACGCAATTTATAGCTTACACATAGTGCGTTGCGTATACAGTCGCATGTCACAATGAGACGAGCAGGTTAAAGTCAAACAGAGACTGAAAACCAACGTCCGTGAGAGCAAGGAAGAACAAGAATTGGTGGGGGGCGACGAGGGCGCCCACCCGTCTGTTGCCCTCCAGCCACCCCTCTACCCCCTCCGCCCAATTGTCTGCGTCCGCAATCAGACTGAACAATCTCGGCCCCACACACCTGACCCGACAACGCGAAAAGCGGCGGCGGTGAATTTACCAGCATACACACCAAGCTCGGAAGGAGTGTCACTGGCGGTCCTCCCGGCTGAGGGAACGTAGACGGAGACTCACAACGGCTGAGCGACGTAAGCGGGGTCAGAGCCTGCGGCTGGCTGGCGTGGTGATCAATCGAAGGGGACCATCGTGAGTGGGGGAGCGAGACCCGGACCCCGGATCCTCACCCGCTTGTACACGTCGCGTAAACAGTGTATTCATGGAGCTGGAGATCCAGGGGAGACGGTTGGGGGCTAGGACAAACTCTGGACGGATTCGGATAGAGACGGGGTTCAACGTTCGGCACGGATGGGGGAGGAAACGCAGATGGAAGCATCAGCGAAGAATGGCACGGACATGGCGTTGAGGACGCCCCCTGCTCGCTCAAAAGGAAAATGGCTGGAGGTGGTCAACGGGGGTGGCTAACGAGAAATAGAGACTGTGTTGGAACGATGCCCGGGGCGAGCCGCTGAGAGCAATTATATCAGGCATTTTCGTCGTCTATCGCCGATTCAGGCGTCGCTGTTGGCGGGATCAGCATATCGTGGGTGCAGCGATACGGACGAACTGCGCAGAAGGATCTCAAGCAGTCGGGAAGTCGTCCAAGTTGTAAGTAGAATGGTAACCACCAAAGCAGTACGAAGGTACCAACCGTTTTTGCCGGGTTGATATTTGTTTATGTTTACGCTTTACCCTGTTATGGCCGGTGAGCCGTGCGTATGCGTTACAGTGGTCATCCTAGTACGTGCAACGACACACATGATGCAAGTCCCTATACTGTATGTACGTGAGTGACGTAGGGAAAAAGAGTGCAAGTAACCATGTATCTGAGTCGATATGATCAAATTATCGTGTCATACTATGTTGCATCATCGAGTCACGAAGCACCACCGAGCTGCAGGTCTCCGACACAGCGGCCGGAAGATGCGAGTTGAGCGATTCCTCTGGGAATTTCACCAATTGCACGAGTGAGCGCTTGAACGAAAGAAATCGCTCCCGAGTTCACTGGTGGGCGGGGTGACGCTTGGACACATGTCCAAGTCTACGACAGTAAGGATTTCCGTGCTTCTAGAGGCTGGAGTAGTGAAATCGTCGTCGCCTGGGGAATTCGCTGACTCGGGTGGAAGCTCTTGGTCGGGGGATTTCCGGAAAACTCGGTACACGTAGGTGACGACGACGAGCAAGTTGCAAACGATAAGGAATGCGCCTTGCTAGAAAAAAAAAACTGTTGATCAACAACCCACAAGGGAGTCGAGGACAGTGCGGTTACCTGCAGGTTGGCAAGAAGCTCTTGGACGCTCTGGCCACTTAACAATTGAGCGATAGAATGTGCCAATGAAAACAGACACAGGAACCTGCTGGCCAAGAATAGGGACAGGATCATCCTGCGCTGTCGTCGGGGAAGCTTGACTCGCCAAAGAAGCTTGATTGAAAATATCAAAGTCATGGCATCCGCTGCACAATTAGCTAACATAAAAGTGGATTGGTGACCTGGAAAATGAGCGGCATTCATTGAAATACTTACTCGTCACCTGGAAGATGGCCATGAACCGTGGCATCGCGCATGATGGGCGAACTTTTCCAGACAATATTTTCGTGTGGTCCATACACCACCATGTCTGTAAACCAACTGTGACAGCCCAGAAAATGAGGAAAAAAGCCGCGGCTGCGAGGGTAATGCGGCGCAGAAGAGTCGACGAGGGGGTAATCCTTACAATTGAGAAGATGAGACTCATGCGGACAGACCTGGTGATGAAGATGAGTGTCTTCAGAGCGTTGCATGAGGCATTATACAAAGTATGAACAGACATACCATACGATATTTGTGAACATGTATGCAATGACCTTGTCAGCGATGAGATTTGGCTCATGATGATCTGTGGTCGGATAGTCAGGACTTCGTGTCAACCTTGGGTTTATGGGACAGGAAACACTTGCTAGTCCCCAATGTCGCAAGCGCAGAGATGCTGGATACCACAGTACAAAGTAATGCGACTGCTGCCCACCAGTCTTCCCACCAAAATCTTTGTATCTTCAAACGAAAGCCGAGCCGAAAGAGTGTGAGTATTACTGCCAGACCTCTGAGGATGTCGAACGTGACTGAGATGGCACCGTCAAGTTTCAGCAAGATTATAACACGGATGAACTCACTTGAAAGAGCTTTATAGTACACTGGCATGACTGAATCTTGAAGTTTTTCGTTACAGGTCCCGCCTTTGCTACCTATATATCCATTGGTTGGGATTTAATGGGCCTGAGAGCCCTGATCGGTCCTAGTACCAGGGTCAGGACTCAGAAGTTCACATACATAGCTGTCGTTTTATCAAGGATAGGATAATTAAAATCCTCCGCGAGCCCAATGTGTAATGTGGTCGCTTGATGCATCGGTGAAACTCCGCAGCCCGCATGTTTCATAATGCATAACTACGCTCGGAGGACTCCGACACGTATTATAACCAAAAGGAATTACCTGTAGTCGAGATGGCTAAACATCCAGTGCTATTCCTAGAGAGAAGGAAATTCGAACCTTTTGGTGGCCCTCCAGCGTGCCAAATCAAAAAAACCCTAGGAGTGAGCATCAATATTCTGACACGAGGCTGCTCTACGATCAGATTTCGCATACTTACGTGACCGACCAGGTCTTGAAACACGTTGCTCTCTTTACCATTTGGGCGGAGGAACCAATTTGAATTGTCCTCAGGGTCAGCAAGTAGTATTCCTGGGCGTGGGTCCAGGCTAAGTGTATAACAACATGGGTCAATGAGCATCTGAAAGTTGGTGCTGCACTTAGCGAGCCAAATGTCCACCTTTGGTACTATTCGATTTAGCTAGGTATTATTCTCTGAATCATTCCGGCATCTCTCGATTCTTGATTGACTGGCCGACACTCCCAACTTGTCCCAACTGTGTCTCTGCCACCGTCAGTGCAACCAGTTCATCAGCAAAAACGGCCCGATAATATCCGCTGTCATCTTCCACGTCACGCAAAGATCGTGGAGATAAAGTGTTCTTCACAATTGTCAAGAGGGATTCCTCTACGGCCAACTGGTTTTCTTGGTGCCGCTTAACCGCAGAGAGAAACTCTCTGTGCCTCCCCAGAGCTTCGATCTCAGCCGCGGTCTGCGCAATTCGGTGGACAACTGAATCGCAATCCGCTCGCTTTGCTTCATAAGCTTTCTGGAGTTCCTGGGGAAAGTGGCCAAGTGTTGCCTGTAGCAGCTCCTTTCCCTTGTGACAGTGTTGACACGCTTAAGTGAGATTTAGTCTTTAATTGAAAGTCAACATTACCTCTTCGACATCAGCCATTGTCATGGTGAGGTGGGACGAGGGACCTGTAGTCCTTGCCGCAAACCGAAGTTCGAGAGGCGTCGGGCCATCTCGTGGCGGATAAGGTCGATATCTCGGAAATGTGCGGGAACGCTGCTCTAAGGTGTGCGCCGCGACAGAAGCCCTTGAAACGCTAGGAGCGCAGCTGCGTGAAGCATGAGAAGAGGGACCGGGTGTTCTCGGAGCTTGGCGGGAACTGCAAGACAGGGATCTGGGAGAATGATTGCTGCCGTGATCACAGCGGGGGGAGGAATTAAGGGGAACCACTACGAGGAAATTGACAGCGTGAGACTTGCATGCGAACTGGGACTCCTCCTCTTCATTGCGAGTGTCTTCCTCCTTCGACTGAAGGGCTTGGAGAATATCGCTCCTGACGAAAAGAGGAGCAGAGGAGTTGCAACTTGCTCATGGGACTGGATTCAACGAAGGAGTCGACTGTAGTTCAAGTGCCCCGGGCAGGATGCGGGCTGAAGCGCTGACTACTCGGCAAGGGGTGGATTACCCGTTCTGGATATGACCACCCAAGGGGTCGTCTCTTTTTCGCACTCTTTTTCCCTCCCTCGCCTCTCTTCGTCATGGCGTTCCCCTCGCCGCTCCCTGCACTCGCGCTAGGCCGACTCTCCCGGAGGTCGGGGGCGGTCCCCTCGTCGGAGTGGATACTTCCGCTTTCCCCGATCATGTCTTCCCTTCTTCTGAGCAGTCCCTGGGGAACCATGATGATGATGTCGCGCTTCACCCTGATCCTGATTCACGGTAGGTCGTTGCTTTCTTCTCACCAAACTCCCCTGGAAACTCGCCCAACGTGTCATGGTTGCAAGGGGGTATTGGAAGGATGGGTTCACATGTTCGAGATCAAGACAAGAAAAGAGAACTAAATGTGGTACACACATGATGGCGAGGCATGTCCCGTCTTCATCCACGCTCAATCATGTCCACGAAGCGTTGAGACTCGAATATCGTCCAATGGTTTCTCGGGATATGCAGAACGGCAACCCTTGGCGTACACCGAGGTCATGGCGCCATGGCGCCCGCTCTGCGTTATCGATGGAGAACATGATGCCCTCCGATGCGATGCACGTCGTAACCGGCGCGCGAATGCGTTTCAATCAAGCGACCAACAGTTCACGTGCGGTCGAGGGAGAAAAAGGTTCGTCCGAGGAGAGCAAGTCGAATATATGCACACTTCTATGTATAGTGACTATGGATGACAAATCTACGATGTCGATGCCAACAAAAACAAGTATTGATATGGCGCAAAACACTAATGGGATCTCCGGCTACAGTCTCGTCGATCAGATTTCAGATAGCAATGATGTCAAGAGGTCATTCCATAAGAGAACTGGCGCTGAGGCATCCGCGTTTCATGCTACATCCCCATCCCATCCTTCGGACAATGTTGACACCATGCATGAGTCGGTCACCGGTAGGTAGATAATGTGCCCAGCCGCACTGACCTTTCCTCCTGCTTCCAACTCGGTGGACTTGACAAAGGCACAGTCGGGATCCACCAGCGAAGCATACTCGGTATCCATTGTGCATCGGTATCTACGACGAGCTTGAAGGGACGAGGTACCATTCGCGTGGACGTGCACCCCCTCAAGGAGAAAGGTCAGCTTCAGCCTCGTAATTTTGCATGTATCCTGAGAGACGTGGTCAGCATCATACCATTCTACCTGTTGTGTTCTGCTTGCGGCGCTTTTTAGGGAGTGCTGATTGAGCGTGGGCGTGGGAAATGATGGACTGTTGCCGCGAGCTGATCGTGGGTCGTATGCATCTTCCCAGTGCGTGTGCCCTATCAGTCTCACCATCCGATCCCGGAGTCACTGGAGTAGTGTGAGGATGTAGAGAGTGTGGACAAACCATGTAAGCAATCAGACCTGTTGAGTGATCATGTACAGGTGCGCGAAGACACAAAGCATCTTCGTCGGGACAATGCAGATTAAGTAGGAAAGCTTGGTGGTGGACGAGGAAGCAATCATCAGATCCCTAGAGATGGACACGTGAGTGATGCTGTCCACTGATGCTTTTTTTTCAGGCAGTGTAAGTTGGTGATCATTTCGTGACTGACCTGTGCTTGATCTAACGTCACTGTGCAAGAATTCACATGAGTGACGGACAAATATGGTTTCATAAATAGATAAGATTATCCTCAATGCAGCTAGCACAGGTTCGTTGCACAAGGTTATA
>JBBPQV010000499.1:0-19606 GCA_038092675.1 Boletus rufocinnamomeus
CGAGGAGCTGTGTTGAGGATGGTCCCCAGGATGTGGAGGCTGTAGGGTACGTGCGGGTCGAGCAGCTTGATGAGCGCTGCCAAGGCATTGCGAGAGTCGGTACTCAGATCGATGCGATCAAGCTGTACTTTCAATGCACTCATTGATCGTGATATGCTTACAGGCTCGGGAGACGGTATGTCCTTTACCCCATCGGTTGCTAGTTTGGTGACCAGACCAAGTCTAATGAGGCAAGTCATCATAGGTGCATGTTACCCAACGTCTCTATTTATATTCCGTCGAAACATCGAATGGAAGGCGGACGAAACGGTAAGAAATGCACTCAGGCCTTGTTGACAATAGCTTTCAAGGGCACTGTGCATATTCAAGCATTCAATTGTCCAATGGCCTGCCACCCGTGACTTTTAATAACAAGAAAACAACTGTGACCAACAGAAATGCTGGGAAGAACAAAACCCCACTTACCAGGTGAATGATTCTGCATCGATATGAATCAGGTGCGGCGTGATCCGTGAGACTGAAGGCGGCCGGAAGGATCAAAGTGTCGTTCGTATCATAGTAGATAAGCCATAGACGTTCGGGCTCCGATCACGGATCGTTCTTCTCGAATTGAGCTTGTCCGAACATCGCTTTGGGTATGAGAAGAGCGTCGTGAGACATACATAGTCAGATTGGAGTTCACATAGCCTACGTGTGACGAAAAGCCAGCATTGCATTGGCACCTGTCATTAGAAAGATGGCACTTGCCCTGACCAATTGCAATGCCCACTGCAGTTATGTATATATACACGATAGCTGTTGCATTGAACAAGTACTCAGGCTGTGCCCGTCGGTCAGTAGATCTAGACATGCAGCGTACCGACTCTAAACACTGTACCACGACGCCAATAATGACCGCCGATACTGTGCTGAACAAAACATAATAATGAAGTGCTAGAAGGAGAGTTAAAAAAATGTGGGCTTCAAACCAAGTAAACGCACCTGTATTGATACTATCAACGACAATGATACACCAGTCACCACTAGTCACCGATGCATCGATGCATCATCAATGCAACATGGCATCACAGAAGTGTGTACGGCGACGGAGAACCATCATGCATCATGCCAGTGCATCATGTTTTGATGCGCCCGTGACGTCAGTTTTATGTAACATGTTGCAGTTTTTCCCTTGATGTATTTGGATCTCTGGCATCTGCTGTACTAGGGCATCAATCGACTCCGCTTGGGCATGTATACATAAATGCTATGGACTACTGGCTACCGTTCCGTTTTCGACACCGTCTCCCGTCCCTGCTAACCGAACTCAAAGTAGAGTCGAGTCGGTGCGAGTCATGTCAACCAACCCACTCCTCCCACAATACTATGGACCACTATATGGTTCATTGTACTTTGCTGTTGTTATGTCGACTGCATTTTACGGTGTCACATGCATGCAAACGTGAGTGCTGTTAATTCCAAAGCATACTGCAGTGACGGAACAAAGTGCACTCTTACCACTCGGACAGATTCTTCTATTATGTCCAGTATGTTCCATGTTCCATGTTTCTTGTACCCCTTCATCAGCCTATCATATCTTCGTGCTAGCTATCAGAACGATCGTTTGGGTATAAAGGGTTTTGTGAGTAACGTTGCGAATGAGTCCAACATGATCATGTACCATCTTTCACAGGTGGCAGTCTTATGGTAAAGTGCCATGTTGCTTCAGTTCGTGACGTCCATGACGTTTTGCGATAGGGTGCTCAATACAACCCATGAAGCTCTGACTGTTTCTGGTGGTTCGTTTCTCGACATATACAGTACTCGGCCGTCCTGTTCATGTTGTGGCCCACATAGTATACAAATACATTATGGCTGGCCTGCAGAACCCATTGGCGTTCCTGAACGGGTTTCCGTGAGTTATTTATTTTTGGAGTCCCGTTTTCACTCCCCGACTATCCTCCCAGCGACATCATTGTAAGCTCTATTCGTAATGTCTTTGGAAGGTCTACCAACAAGTCATAGTTACAGGTTCTCTTCATAGTACGCCTTTACTTTTGTGCCCAGAATGAATGCTGATATTATTCAGGTCCTGGCTGCAATACCTACGCAGGGTTTTTTCGTCTATCGAATGTACATTCGTGCGTCTTGACCTCCAAGTCCTTTTCCTATTTATTCACAACCATCCAGTCAGCGGAAAGAACATTGTTGCGCCATTGATATGGGTAAGGAGTCTGCATACACAAGAGATTTCAGCCTCGCTTAATCCCTGTGATGTAGGTTATTCTAGCGACCACCCAGCTTGGTGAGACTTTATAAGCTTTGGGGGACTGGAGCCTAATAGAGTTTTTATAAACACCAGTGTCTGTCATCAGTGTGTTGTCATTGGTCGCATTTACGTCTGTAAGCGCTGATGATCACAACCTCAGTTTACACCGGAAAAGCGCTGTATATTGCGAACGGGTTCGTTCGTTTCTTTTCCTGCACTGCAATCCACCCATGCGCGTTTCTTGTTCACTCCCAGAGTACAGGTTGTTACTGTCCCTGAGCTCAGCGACAATTCATTTATAGTAGGGGTATATGTTTTATGCTCAGAACCGAAGATCTCAGCATCTGGTGGACAGAGCTTACTCACCTTGAGTTTCTCCGTTGCTGCCGGAGTAGATATTCTGATCGCCATTTTCATGACGTTCTTACTCCTCCGCGAGCGGGCCGCGACTGCGTTCGCAAGGTAAGTGCGCGGGGCACGGCGTCATGTCCATCTGATCATGGATCTTTGTCCGCAAGTACGGCAAACACTTTGCAACGCCTCACCGTGTTTGCAGTGAATACGGGTATCTGGCCAGCCACGTTCGCGCTCTTGGCCATCATCTTAGTATGTGCCGCTCGTCACTCACACACTTGTCTGCAATACTTCTTGATCTAAATGCTATAGCTGCACATGTTACCGTCAGAGTTTATTTACGCCGTGTTCGGTATTCCACTTTGCTCGGTCTACTGCAACACCCTTCTTGCCAATTTGAATGCGAGAGTGTATCTTCGGGGGGAAGCAACGACGCACTTTGTCGATGGGGACTTGTTCAAAATTCCAAGTCCGTCGGTGTCCAAAGGCACCAATGGCAACGAACAGGGCAGAGAGCTGAAGGTGGTCGCTTCCGCTCAGGTGGGTTTCTACAGTCCAAGCCATTCAGTTGTCAAGATCCTATCAGATGATGGTTGTAATCAGGGGATCTGTAAGACCACGGCGGTGGAGACGTTTCTGGATGCCAACCGGTTCACGACATCGGAGAATGCCAGTGTTTGAGTTTGGTGGGGTTTTGACGATGGAGAGCCACTGTACTAGTTGACCTAGTCCCTTTGCTTGTCCATACACGCATTCATTTCCTTTTTCCCTCATGTATAATTAATTGTCTGCTAACATACAAGCTTGATTGTTTAGCGGTTACTACATGAATACACACGCAGTACTAGTAGACTTTCTCAGATAGCAATGCATATTAGCTCATACGGCACGGCGTCACCCGGGAGCTGCACTTGGCGAGCCCTCTCCCAGAAAATGTGCTCTAATAATGCATAAATCTCATAATGCATCAACATTTGTCACTCCCGACGCTATGCATTATGAGAAAGTCTACTGTACCTATCAGTACTGGGGCTAAAAGATACGTCAGAATTTGATGCGAATTAGCCGATACTTGTTACAGCTTTTCGATTGGGGCCTAGTAAGTAAGATATTGTGGCGGTCCAATTCTAAGACTGGCGACGTTCAATATTAATTCGGGTAAAGATGATATAGTACCTGTCCCAGGAAATTAACCAGGCCTCAGGGCCGGCAACGACTGAAGCCGTCAGACGTGTTGGTATCGGCGTATTCTCAGCAGAAATCAGCTTCGTGAAACCCCCCTTGACGTCACCGATGTGCCACAGCTCTTCTCTAGTTCCTCCTCTTCCCCTTTCAAACGTGCAGTAGCAGCTTCCAACGCTCGACGTCGTCTATCCTCAGCTGAATCTCCCAATGGTATTCCATTTCCTCCAAGGACGTGAATTAATGCCTCGGCTTCTTCGTTTGACGAGGGCTCGTAGGCACCTCTCAAATCCGATAAGTAGTGCGTTCCACGTTTTTCCGCAGCCTCGAACTCGGCAGCTTCCCTGTTGAGCTGCGAGTTGAGTTCTTTGAACTAGTGTATGCCGTGCCAGACAGAAATCAATTACAGCTCCAATGAAGAAAAGTCAGGATACCTCACGTTATTATCATGATCGCTCCAGACATTGTGCGACAGTTCATGACAGAGCACACGACGAACTTCTAGATACGGTCTAAATCCATCATACGCATCCGTCCGTATGCGCAGTTTGATGGCTTGTCCCGCGCCGACATTGAGTCCTAGTAGGTGGGGCTGTTCGTGAGGTGCGAGCTCAGTCAGCACACCAACAGAAAATTTGTGCTTCTGCATGATGTATCTGATTGCTGGATCTTGTGACAGCTTCGATAATCGTTCGAGCGCTGTTTCTGGCTTTGGCAAGTGACTCAACGGTTCGATCTTATGAAAGAGATATGTTGTCGAGGCGATGGTGGAAGAGGCGGTCGAGCGGACCTACGATCGAGATAGAATCCAGCGTTCATTCGATGTACATGAATAGACGTACCTTGACTTGTGGTTTAAGAGCCCGTTCACGCAAGATCCTCTCCCTCCGTTGGTGTTCTGACTCGGTCGTGTTGAGGGAGTTTATTTCCTGCGCAGTCGATCCTAGCATTTGGACCTTTAGCCCATCTCGAAGACCAATCTGGGCTAACGTGAGGTTATCCGTGTGCTGAACTTTCTTTCCTCGAAATAAGAGTTTCTGAAGGGACGGAGGTACCGACGTCAGCTCTTCCAACTGGGCTTGTAGGCGCGTCAGAGGTGCATCGGGTGGCAATGAGACCCCGTGTGTTGTACCACGAAAACCGATTGAGAGAGAAATGTTTTCTGGAGTCGCTGAAGACATGACTGTGGAGGACAAGATGGTACAAGCACAGGGGCTGAGTAAGCGATGGTGGTGACGCATCACTCTTACCGTATATGGCATTCTTCGTATGTATATGTAGCCGACAAGCCAGACGATTGAGTCTACAGTGACTTACCCCGCACTTTGACCTGGAATCATCGACATCTCTGGCCAGAAATCGTCGAAAACTTGAAAATTTGAGCGTGATCAAAGTTTCGATTTAAAAGTTATACATGTTTTATGTAAAGACCATTCACAATTCCGTATTCGCTGATCAGACTCTTCCGCATCTTTGCAGACCGCTGACAATTCCTACAACGCGCAGTGTAACGTTAACGCCGTTTCTTGCCCTTTTTCGAACCCCCCTGTCCTGGGTGGCTTCGACCCTGAATTTTACTGCTTGTTGGCACAGAGAAATCCGGCTCGATCTGTCGCTCCGAAATGTCAGATTCTCGCCAGAGACCTCCGTAGGGGTGTAACTTGAACTTACCTGAGAAACTGTTTCCTCTATTTTCCTCGTAAATAAATCCGAAAAGTCGCGCATGCCTTCGGTGATATTCGGAGAGCAAGCTTGACAATTTCGGGCTTTAACGGTCTGCACCGTCTTCTCCGCAGAAGCCTGCAGAGTTTCTTTGCATGGTTTGTCTCGCAGTGCTATGAATGTTTCCTCCATAAAGTCTTCCCACCATTGGAGCGAACTCATGCCGAATAGCGTAAATCTGGACGTATGTGGTCTTGGACACCCACAATTACGATAGAGCACACTACTGAGTCCCGTGCTGGCAGCCTTTTCATACTTCCATCGGCCAGACAACCAGGAGCAGGCCTCTGAGTTCTCGTAATGAGATGTGATCCAGGATAGATCAAGCCTCAGCGCATACACGGCATCTCCACACCCCCTATGGTAGGTGAGCAGGGAGAGCAGATCAGTCGCAGTGATCAGCTCGATCTCCTGGAACCATGCCGGGATGAGTGGCTGCGTCAACGTGTATCTTGCAGCGAGTACAGTCTCCTCCCGCAGGCATCCTTGATGCGCTATCACAAAGCATCGCAAAGACTCTGCCTCGAGGATTTTGGGGTTTGAGATCGCCTGGCGAGCTTTCTTCTCGATCGCATCGAGAGAGTACTTCCTGGCGGCCTCGAGAACATATATAGCATCCTTTAACACCTCTATGATGGGGTCATCCGCCAATGTACATGGATAACAGAAGCGGAGGAGGGCATCGAGGGTCTGGCTGTCTCCTGTCACGGGAATGACGACGAGACCATCCTTGATCTTCTGATCCTCGCTTTCTTGGGCAGGTTGAGGAATGGTAAAGAGGGTTTCGAAGAATGGGGATGCGAGAGAGAGGAAGAGTTTGAAGACGCGAAAATCAATGTTGTCTGAGGAACGCAAGATGACATCCGCCTTGGCGTGATCGAAAGGCGCAGCAGCATAGACAGAGTCGCTGGACATTGTCGCAGATATCTAGAGGCTGATGTTATTGATTGAGCTGTCTGTGTGACGAGAGAGAGAGAGCTCACTAGAATGCTGGATGGAGAGTCGGACAGGCTGACGGAGAAAACTGTATCGACCCGCCTGTGTCCAATGATGAATTTATACTTGCTCGGACCATCGATCTGCGCGAGCATCTTTTGGTTTCAGAAGTACCCCTGCGGCCTTCCTGATCCCCCCATCGGAATGCGGCCACCCAGGCCATTCAGTAAGTGTTGAGCCGTCTGGTTGACCGGCGGTGACCCATTCGATTCTCCTGATGGATGCGGTAGCCCGAACTGCCCTTCGAAGATAATTTGAAGTCCCCGCTGACCCGAAATAACTACAAGAGTGGATACTGCTGGTAGTACATTCTGAGATGGGAAGAGACGGAGGAGTCACTTACACCCACGAACAACCTTGGACACTGAATACTCCACAGGCAAGAATCAGGGTGACCGAAGTATGATATCTGTGTGATCATGAATCAATGGTTCTACAGGAGATTCAGTGCATATGGCCTGGGTTCCGAGCGACTAAAGTTGTCTGTGCCGTGATTCCGGGCTACTTACATATTCCAAGCCTGGCATTGGTAGATATCAAGCTGCACAAACACTTCAAACCGACCTCTCTGGCTGATATGTACATCCAAACATACACGGTCAGAGGCACTATCCATTTCAATGAGAACTTGAACAACCTCTCGCGATGCTCCTAGCAATTCCAGATTAAAACCTCAACTCCAGCTTGATCTGCCAAGAAAACCGCGAGTCAGGCTCTCTGAGAATCCCAGTATTTGGAAGATACAATTTACCTGAGCAACTGTCTCCTCTATTTTCCCCGTAAAGAAATCCGAAAAGTCGCGCATGCCTTCGGTGATCTTCGGGGAGCAAGCTTGACAATTTCGGGCTTTGACGGCCTGCACCGTCTTCTCCGCAGAAGCCTGCAGAGTTTCTTTGCATGGTTTGTCTCGCAGTGCTATGAATGTTTCCTCCATAAAGTCTTCCCACCATTGGAGCGAGTCCATGCCGAATAGCGTAAATCTGGATGTGTGAGGTCTTGGACACCCACAATCGCGACTATTCGGCTCCGTTGCGCCAGAGTTGGACTTACCCTTATTGCTTCCAGGCTGCCGTCGGCCAGAGCCG
This sequence comes from Boletus rufocinnamomeus, assembly GCA_038092675.1. Lineage (NCBI taxonomy): Eukaryota > Fungi > Basidiomycota > Agaricomycetes > Boletales > Boletaceae > Boletus > Boletus rufocinnamomeus. Next base: position 7,588 of record JBBPQV010000499.1, read on the forward strand.
CCAGACAACCAGAAGCAGGCCTCTGAACTCCCATAATGAGATTTGATCCAGGATAGATTAAGCCTCAGCGCATACACGGCGTCCCCACACCTCTTGTGGTAGGTGAACAGGGAGAGCAGGTCAGTCGCATTGATCAGCTCGATCTCCTGGAACCATGCCGGGATGAGTGGCTGCGTCAACGTATATCTTGCAGCGAGTAGAGTCTCCTCCTGCAGGCGTCCTCGACGCGCTACCGCAAAGCACCCCAAGGGCTCTGCCTCGAGGATTTTGGGGTTTGAGATCGCCTGGCGAGCTTTCTTCTCGATCGCATCCAGAGAATACTTCCTGGCAGCCTCAAGGACATCTATACCATCCTTTAGCACCTCTATGCTGGGGTCATCCGCCAAGGTGCATGGATAGCAGAAGCGGAGGAGGGCATCAAGGATCTTGCTGTCTTCCGTCATGGGAATGACGACGAGACCATCCTTGATCTCCTGATCCTCGTTTTCTTGGGCAGGTTGAGGAATGGTAAAGAGGGTTTCGAAGAATGGGGATGCGAGAGAGAGAAAGAGTTTGAAGACACGAAAATCGATGTTGTCTGAGGAACGCAAGATGATATCCGCCTTGGCGTGATCGAAAGGCGCAGCAGCATAGGCAGAGTCGCCGGACATCGTCGTTGATATCTGGAAGGTGATGTTATTGGTCGAACTGTCTATGCGACGGGAGGGAGAACTCACCGGACTGATAGATGGAGAGACGGGCAGAGGGAAAGAGCTGGATCGAACTCTCTCATTCAAATCACAAATTTATACTCCACGTACCCTTAACCTGCGTGTGAGTCTTTTGGTTCTAGTCGCCATAGATCAGTCTGGAGCAACTCGTGTGGTGTGCCACACAAAGTCTCCTGTGGCTCCTCCAGACCTTTTCAGAGTGTGAGCATTCACTGACACGGCGGTGAAGGTTTCGAAGGTACAAAGGAAAAATGGAGTCGTCTGGCCGACCGGTTATCGGGGCAATTCTGGTGAAAATAAGACTTAAACTGCGCATTACTTTTGTTTTTAAAAACACGTGTGGACGAGGTGATTTCCACAGCACTTACAGAATATCAAAGATGACTCGGGGGAAGGAGCTTACGCCTAATAAAGGACTGTGGCAGGAACCACATGCCGGTATCCAGATTCCAGATGGGTGAGCCAGGATGATCAATGAACAATTTCAATGCTATTGCGAATTCATAACTCGACAGAGCATCCACGCGAATTTGAAGCTTCAGTACAACAGTCGTCCAAATTGGAGTTTTGACCCACCAACTCTGATCCCGGAATTGTCTATGGCTGATTCCAAATGGACATATCTTGGGGTGGATGAGTGATAAGCCACACATGCGTGTTCCCTTATGAGCAATCCGGTATAGACCCGTAAGCTGGGAAATGAACTATCATAGCCAGGAACGTGGCCTGGACACTCCCCATCCCCTGGGTTTGGGGCAGTGGCACGACATTTTGAATGTACCGCAGATCAGCGAGTGGACCTAGCCGAGAAACTGGTAATAACCAGTCACTAGTCATTGGCAAAACGCACCAGTCAAGAAACTCATCGATGCATCCCAAAACTCAACACATGACGGTGGCGTCGTTATGAGAGCCAATTTCTAGTAGAACCCGACCTTTGCTACCAATCTTTGAAAGGCACACTGTATGCGAATTCCACCTAACTTCTCCATCGCCACTGTCGGTGAGGGTAGTCAGCTCTATGTTTCGCGCATATATGCACCTATTTTCTAGTGGTCTGAGATGTGCACGAGACGAGCTTGGAACAACCATCTCGAGGTATCAGTCAGGTCGATCATCTGTGTCGGACCCGCACCACTGCTCATAATAGGGAGACTGACTGGAGAACAAGAGCAGGTGGTCCGATAATAACAAGACCCACAATATCTCAACATCGAGACAGAAAAGATACACTTGTAAGGGACAGCTTCCATATCAACGCATGTCATGAATGTGACCATTCGGGTTTGCGTTTTTCGGCGAACGCGGCCATACCTGGAGGCATTCGTCAGGCTACCATCCACGTGATACAAGCGCCTCCCAAAAACCCACCTTCTTTCTGATCCTTGGTCGCGAACAAAGCATGAAACAGCCTGCGTTCGAACCTCAACCCTTCCGCAAGCGGCAGTTCAAACGCGGCATTGACCGCCTCCTTCCCAGCGGTCACGGCCACACGTCCTTTTTCGGCAATAGTTTCGGCCACCTGAATCGCGGCGTCGACGACCTTAATGTTCTCGGGTACGACTCTGCTGACAATTCCCCATCTTTCAGCTTCGTCCGCGCTGATCATGCGACCCGTGAGGACCAATTCCATCGTGCGAGATTTACCAATCAGACGTGCGAGACGCTGGGTGCCGCCACCGCCAGGAATAACGCCCAAGTTGATCTCAGGTTGCCCGAGCTGCGCGGAAGGCGAGACGAGGAGGATGTCGGCTTGAAGCGCCAGCTCAAGACCTCCACCGAGCTACGATCGTCAACGCGAGATGGTCTGGGGGGAATGTCAGCACATACCGCGTAGCCACTGACTGCAGCGATGACGGGCTTGTTCAGTTTAGAGATGACCTCCCAGTTGGCGAGGAAGTTGGACGTGTAAGCTTCGGCGACTGGAAAGAGGCAATATGAGCATACCGCAGAAGGAGGTAGAAACTGGACATTACATGACTTGTCTTTCATTTCCTTGATGTCAGCTCCGGCTGGGTGATGATTCAAATAGGTTCAGGCATCCAACAGTACAGTTGATTGGAACGCATCACGTACCTGCGAACGCCTTCTCTGAACCTGTGAGGACCATTGCGCCAACATTAGCATCGTCATCCGCCTCTTTCAGTGCGCTTGCGATATCTCTGAAATGGGCAGCGTTGAGGGCATTTAGAGCTTTGGGTCTGTTCAGCGTTACGAGAGCCACCCCAGGCTTCGGTCTTGATACCAGCACGTTCTCATAGCGCGCAGACAATGATGTCGAGAAGAACCGGGCAGGGCGCACGAGTCGCGCTGCGCGAATTACATGACGAGGCACAGTAGCGAAAGACATGATCGAGGTCTCAGACAAGCAATACAACTGACTGCCGATGCGGAACACGGGAACGGATGACACACTGGAGTAAGCTCCGAGTGCAGCCCACGAGTCTCACGAGTCTGTGATCAAGGACTGTACTGGACAAATTCCTTGCACTTGTGCTTCAAGCTTCAGGGACGACTCGAGCTTCGCTGCGACGACCTGAGACTTTGATAGGCTGGATTGTCTAATTGAAAACTGGAACTTGAGGGGGTTCCTTCAAGAACTCATGCTGGTTTTGACAAGTTTTCCCACACCTACGAACACGGGCAAGGATGTGGAACCGCATAGTAACCAGCCACCGCCAAGAAGGTCACACAATAAAGTCCGTTAGAACTGCCCAAGGGCGGTCGCATCGTCGAAAACCGAAGAACTTGATGCGATCTCACAGGATTTTCCCAGATATGGCCCCTATCACTCGACCGTCGATTTCAAAGTAAGTGGAAAGCTTGTAAAGTCTGCCGGGTCTCTGACAGGCCATTACAGCTGATGCGCTGATGCAGGCCATGGCTGCCAAGACAAACATGTGATTTTCTTTGATTCCCGAATCCCTGCATGCATGTAAGGCGGTGAGACTGGTAGGCTCACAACCAAATGTACTCCCCACTTAATCACCGGATGTCCGTGTTCATGCTGTGGTGACGAAAGTGCTCTTTAGCTCCTCAGCGCTCAGCCTCCTCCGAATCTCCCCGAATCAGGAAGCATCTTGCCTTCCTCTTGGACGTTATCAGGTCATTCCCATCCCTCCACCATGAGTTCCAGCTGTTGCGAACATCTCACGCGCCCAACCTTCCCACCCGAAGGCGTCGCTCTGCGCATCATGAAAGCATCTGACCTTCCTCATGTACGCACGCTACATGTGGGTACCTCCTTTCTGTAACACGCAACGCTTTCCGTCTCACCAGTGTGCAGCGTAACCTCCTACCCGTCCCCTATCCAGCAGCGTTTTTCATCCAACTCCTTGTTAACCCACGACGGCTCTGCTTGGTCGCGACAGAGCACGGCGCTATCGTTGGCTTTGCTTCAGCAACCATGGGTCTCTTGCAACCAAGCTCATTCGAAGAATACACACGGGATGCTCCTGCCGATCGGGAGTATCCTGGATCATGTTCCGATATCCCCCGGTCGCACATCACCCTTCTCACGCTCGGTGTTCTGCCCGCTTATCAACGTAAAGGGATTGGACGATCCCTGGTGCACAGCGTCATCCAACGTCTAGAAGCGTCGTGCACCGCTGCTGCACAACCGCATCACCCCGCGCCGTCAGATCAGATTTCCAACGAAGACAACAAGACTGCCGTCCTTGTCCAAGTGCAAGTCGCCAAATCCAATTCTGCGGGCAAGCGTTTCTACACGCGTCTCGGGATGATGGATCAGCAGGGCTTTGATGATCTACGGCTTCATGTTGGGCTCGGATCACGAACGTCCGTCATGGCGGGGGTGATGTGTGTATGAGCGGAACGAGTGACCTAGAATGTAAATTACTGATAATAGATGTAATAGCCGTTGGCCTTGCTCGACATGACAATGTTGTCACTGAAATTAAATTCTCTTCCAAATGGCGACTACACCGCCACTGCCTGGCCCAATCCGTGTTTTCAACAGTCGCAGCGGCGACGACAATCCACTCGCATGGACCAACGGCGGCCTGGAAATTTTGGCGCATCAAACATCAAGAAAATCAAATCTTTTACTGTCCACGGGGTCCCATCTCGCCGAATCACCGACTCTCGATGACGCCTATTAATACTCTGTTCCTCTAGCAGCAAATGGCAAATTCATCGCTACCGTCCCATTGTATTCAATCGCATTCCTGGACCCGTCAACACTCACCAGATTGAGCCCGCCATCAAGGACAGGGGTAGGTTATGGTCAATCGCCCTCTCTCCGGATGGTAGCCATTCGGCGACTCGAGGACACGACGAAAAGTCACCGCGTGTGACCTCGCCCATATTCTCCCGGACTCTTTCCATGTAAACTTTTGTCCGTTCACAATAAGTTGGCATATCGGATACATTCTATTCCATTCCCCACAAGACACTCCGTTAGACATCTCGCGACGAAGGACAACCAGACGAGCGGCCTGCGACCGGGTGACTTTAATCCGGCAGGAGTTCACAGTTCCATCTTCAAAACGAGTTGCACTGACTCCCTCATCATGTGCATACACCAGGAAGAACCTGGGAAATCGAGTCCGATCGAGTCCGAGACACAGTGGAGATGACGATGGCGATGATTCATTGGCTCTTAATTCCCCCCTCGAAGCAAGTTCTCACGATCGCACAGGTCGAAGTCTCGAGGAAGACCTTATTAGACGAGTACGTATCATTCTTTGCTGCTTTCGCATCGATAAGCTATCAATTATCCGGCCCTGCGATTAACACGGAGGAGAGTTGATAGTCAGGAGCATGACCCAATGATTTAATTTAACCTTCAGGGATATCAATGCAGGGATATCAACGTGGCATCGAACAGGTTGCTTCATTGAAAAGTGACTAGGACTCAAGGCGTTCCTCCTATCAGCTTGCCTTACAAGATAAGTAATCGACTTTCGAAACCGACAAACTTTTTTTTTTGAATTGATTCAAATAACAATATTCCATGGCCTAATCCGTTATCACAGCTGAAGCGCTGACAAGCCATCCAGCACTCGCAGTTCTTTTTTTTTTGGAAATTCCGGCGAGCCGCTATCCCGAAAAGCGTACTTAATGTGTAGCCATACCTACGCCGCGGGGGCGCGTTAAGACCGAAAGATAACAGAGAGAAACTTCTTAGTGAATCTATCTCAAAACCGAGTGTTCAAAACGTGGACTACACCGTATCAGGATGACTAGCTGAATTGACCCGCGTGAGGTCGAGAGGGATGCGAGTGGGGAAAGAGAGAAAGGAGAGAACGAGGAGGAAAGACCTGCAGTCTACTGCCCCTCCCAAAAAAAGAATGACCAGAGGCTTGTGAGATACTTTACTAAGCTGGTCTTCCAACCAGTAATTCCGAGAATTAGAAGGAAGAACTTGTACAATACGATAGGTCTTTGGAGACCACGACAAACATGCTGGGGGTGTCACGCTGGCGGCACGCGGAGCCTGACGGACATTCAACACGGAGCGATCGCTTGCCGCGCGCCGTGACATTTCCTTGTCTTTTTGGATCTCCCTCTCTTAAATCTGTGCCGACACAGTCATTGGAATTCTCTGACCAGCTTGTAGATCAGAGTCCAGAGCACGGCTTCAAATGAAGCCGGATAACAAAAGTCGTGTTGTTGTAGAGTTGTTTGAGAAATAGGAAAAGGTGTGCATGCCGGTGCATCATGATGTTGTGTCCAACCATAGTACTTACGCATTAATGAACCCGAGAGCCATCAAGCAAGCACTCGTAGACCGGCGCAGTTGCGATGTTCTCAGGATACGACTGGTAAGTATGAAGGCCTACTCACTCCTACTGTAGACTCTCATAGTGATGCATATTAGCTCATACTGCATAGCATTGGGGAGTTGCACTCGAGCCCTCTCACAGTGTGACAGCCAAAATGCACTCTAATAATGCATAAATCTCATAATACATCAAACACCCGTCGCCCCCGATGCCACGCACCTAAGTGACATTATGAGAAAGGCTACTGTACCTGAAGGCTCTGCGTCATCCTGCGGTCCCGCCGGGAGAACACTCAAACCCCGAGGCTTAATTTTATGTTATTTTTATCTATCTTGTTCCAGGCAACATGCTGTGCCTGTACATCATGTCCAGGCTAGTGTCGCCGCGGCGTGCTCGGCGAACCGTATATGGCGAGCACATGTGATGAAGTTTGGACATTCATGTGGCAGAGAAGATTTGGCGGCCGGTGACATCAACTGGCAACAAGAACAGGTAGTTACGACTGGAAGGAGGTGGCGAACATATCGTGAAACAGGTTCGTATATTTGCAATTTCTTCTTCGTTGTATTCAGGACGCATCTGATCAACTCTCCGTCAATCTACACTTTATCATATTTTGAGCCGCCCTCCAATGGACCAAGTGGCGACTTGGTAACTAAATCGTGGGCTGTTATAAAATCCCTTGTTACATTGAATTCGGAAGTTACTGATATTTGTGTCGCTCATCATTCGGAATTCGGAGCCAGTGAGTGTTAGTGATTGCAGTTCGAGTGTTCCAGATAGCTAATTATGTAAATAAACTTATCCCGAGTTTGTTCTGGCACACTGGCGTGCTAGTGTGCACCCCGCCGCATCGTGAAGCAGTTTCAGTTGTCACGGAGGTTACCTTTCAGTGACAGGAAGTCTATTTGACGTGAAACGACAGACGTGCTGACGTGAAATTAGCCTTCATGTCTGAGTCATCAGTTTCAAGTGTCCTGCGCGATATAACTCGATTACCTTGACACTGAGTTCTAGTAGCGAAGACAGCTAATCAGTGATGCGGCCAATGACACTGAACATATGTAAGCACTTGGCACTTCTCATGAGTGTGTAGGCCTGGCTGCCAAACCAATTTACTACAGTGATTCGGACAAGAAGTATGCCATTAACTACAGCCGACTCCCTCCTAACACAGACATACCAGGTATTATCCATACTCCCTGATAGCACATACATTTTTCTATTTCTTAAGTTGGTTTGCAGGGACTCTGCATCCACAATCCATACTTAAAGTGGTCTGTTCAACAGTTTAACCCGGAGTAACCCTAACCCTACCTGCTGAAAAAGGGAATTGTCTATTAGATAATTATTCCCGCTACAGTAAAGCTCCAAGAATTTGAAGTCAGAGCTTAGCGAGGCTGCTAATCAAGGAGTTGCGAATGAAGGAGAAACTCGGAGTGTTAGTCGTAAATTTTGTTTGACCTCTCAAACACCCTATACGCCCTAGAGTAATCCACACCTTGGGGCCCATCCAGAGAGGTGTGCCGCATGCGTTAGGAAGGAGCGACTGTGCCCACACGTACAATATATCCTAATGTTACCAGTCAGACCTGAGTTTGTGAGGAAGCGGGAGTAGACCGGACCACGAGGAAAGCAAGATGCCGGGGCAGGGTGGGGAGCAGGAAAGTGTCACTTGGAGTCGTTCTATGATACCAGTAACCAGGGTCCATACTCTGCGGAGATGAAGGAGACCGCAGCTCAGGTTATCGTTGAAACTTCAATTGACCGAGTGTCATAATAACATCAGGGGGACTTTCCGCGAGGTTGAATATATCAAAACACATTATTTACAGGATGTTTTATCCTGGTTTTTGGCCTATAGATGGTAATAGTTGCCTTTCATGGTCTGATTTAATCGACTTTTTCCTGGATTATCAGCCCGACGTCCGGGAGTCTCGGTTTTTACACCACGCGCCGCCGTAAACTTTATGACAGCGACCGCAAGTTCCTCGGTACTGACACGCTACTAGAACGCCTGGACACCGGAGCTACTACTATGCATGTTTTTTCGTTCCTTTCGGATCCCACTGTTCGACGCTCTGGTTAGGTCGATTTTTGTCGCCCGTGATGTCCATACCATCAACATTTTTGAACCAGCTGTTCATCCGCAAGTGAGTGTTTATGCATCATTATCACTTCACTTGCTTGATTCCGTCTGTGAAGGTCTTTCGCCTTTGCGGGGAACTCTCTACTTGTCTATGATTATCTCATTACTCTTTCGCTCGAGGTACGTTTGATGCGATAGCCGCGCATAGCTTGCTCGAGACGCTCTATCAACAGGTAACATATATCTGGGATGCTCCATGGACATTCGTCAAGGCACTCTTCCTCATCAATCGGTATGGGAATTTGATTGGACAGACATTCCTTATGCTGGAGGAGACAGGCTACCTAAGCCACAACTCTCAAAAAGTATATCTCCCTTCATGTTCTTGCATCACCTGTCGAGCTCAGTCGAATGCCAGTTTTGTGCGGCCTTCGGACTATACTGCGCATTCTTTGCAGTCTTCTCGGGGGAGTCAATTCGCCGTGAGTACGCCAGTTACACTTCAAAGAGTTCATTTTTGGATGGCGGAGCGTAGTTTTGGTTGTGATGCGCGCTTGTGCGATCCTGGGATGCAAGCGCAGCATTGCTATATTAGCGAATACGCTATATGTTCTTTGTGCATTAGCTATCCTTTTGGTGTCACTCTACTGGTCAATGGATGCCCCAGGTGAGTTGTTATCACTTGAAACTCTGTTGATATCACAACCTTTGGCAGCTTTGCCATTCCAATATCTCGATGAGACTGGTATATGCTTTTCGCCGATTGGCCGTATGTCTTCGTCTATTTTTCCTATCCCCTTGATCTCATTTCGAAATTTTGTAGCCAATTTTGTACGTTCCTTTTCCTTCCAAGGCATATCGAAAGCTGTTGCAACCTTGTATTCTCCAGTGGTTTCTCTGGATCATACCGTAGGTGAATCGTGGTTAGACGCAGCATACACAAGTCTTATTAACGGAACAGACTACTTCTCGATGGCCTTGTATTGGCAATTATATTTTTTAGTCTCTATCGGGTGACCAGGTGGTCTGGTGGCCGCAACCCATCGCGGTTGATTCGTCTTCTCGCACAAGACGGTGAGGACATTTGCGATCCTTTCATCTTTCTCCTATTCTGACCCGATCTTCCAGCTGTCTGGTTTTATCTCGTAAGAATGTCCAGAGATTCTCTGGGGCATCGATCTAATGTGTATACAGACAGCTTTGTTCAACGTCATGTTTTTCATCGCATGTTGGTACGTCGTTTTTTTTAGCATGCGGTCGTTCATCTTTATTCACTTGGGAATATATGATCAGGAACGCATACCGTCTGGTAAGGATCACACGGCACTCTGTCCTCGTGACATGTCACGCTGACATTCAACAAAGGATCCAAGAAACGCTATACCCTTGTTGTGAGCAAATTCCCCAAAACGGGAACATATCCTTCCCTCTCCCACTTCATTTTTTTTTGCTGACGTACCTTGTCGTGACTTGTACGCCGCCAGGATTACGTTTCCCATTCTCTCGGTGGTCGGACAACGTCTCGTATTCAACCTTCGAAGATTCCGAACGCGAGTGGACTCGACGCGCGATATCAGCCAGCAGGTACACAGACAAATGCAAGCGATAATTGGTGGGGCGTTGGATTGCCCGTCGGACCCGGGCATGGAAATGGAACTGGAAGAATTCGGAGGGAACCGAACAGTGTCGTGACTTGGGACTGGGCTCATTTGGACACGCGAAATCGATCAGGAGCAGTGGGAGTTGCAATGCGCCAATGAGAGTTGAAGGGGGGAGTTACTGGTGGTGAACGACACTGGACCCTTATACCTAATGGATACTTTTTTTTTCGTGTTCCACACGGACCGCGACGCGCTGTGTTTATATTATCGGATACCCTGTAGCTAGCTACTTCATCCATACTATATGCATTTAAAGATCTACCTCGTCCGGCTGGAGCCGCAAGCTTCCCGTCACCACCCGGTCCATCCCCGGATCTGCAGTTACTTGCGCACTCTCTATTTCCATCGCTTCTGGCCCTCCGCCCACGTTCTCCGGCCCCACCTCTGGGTCCGGCGCCATTGCGTTGGGTTCCGCAACTATTCCCTCCATATCCGTTTCCATCGCATCCTGGGGTTTGACAACCCTGTCATCCTCGGTCTCCATTTCTGCCATCGCCCGTCTTATTACGGAGATGAACAACCATCAAATGTCAAAGTCAGGAGAAAAGGGTAAGCGAGGTCACGCACGCAAAGGCATCTCGACAGTCCTTTCGGATACTAGCCGTCTTCCAACGTTGCCGACGTGACATCGGAGCAACCATTTCAGCGTCCAAAGCTGGTCAACGAGGGGGTTTCAGAAGCGATCCGGATCATTCAACATCGGTGCCTTTAGAAACGCGGTCCCGCTTACCTTTGTCTTCGCCGAGCATTAGGAGCCGACTCGCTCCGAGCCATTGCCTGTTTGTTTTTCAGCGTATGTTTGAGCGTCGGGACATCATCGACAGGGGGAAACGAATGACGCGTACCATTGAGACGACTTGTCAAAGAATTGAACCAAGTGCAGAGGACCCTCGCCGATTCTGCGTCCCACGTCACGTTGTTTCTTCACTGGAGGAGGAATAAGTTCATCGTCCGGTTCATAGATAACCGCCGGCCACCACGGGTAGGTATCTGATAGGATGCGTCAGAATTCGGGTCGCGTCTGGGAACCGGGGTTGGACGAACCTGCTTTAGCCCAGACTGAGGGACGGATTGATTAGTGGACATATCACGCTGATCCATGACATGAGAACACCTACCGAGTGTTCCCCCTTCCAGGGTTTTGCCCTCTGGAAGACTGACTACGCCTGGCTCAGCAGGCTGCGGTGTTGTGGAAGGACCGGCGATTGGCGGAGCCGGCGTGGAAACCTTCACAGATTGCCGTTCCTTAGGACCCGCCTCACCTCCGCCCTCTTCTTCACTCTCGAGCTCGCTAAGAGAGGATAAGTCGGACTCGTGGCCATCACCCTTGTCGCGGGTAGACGGTTCATGTTGAGCCTGCGATTGTGCGGCTACAGCTGCTGCCGCTGCCGCCGCCTTCTCTGCCTTCCGGCGTGAAGCTTTCTCCCGGCGCGTGGCCGGCGTATCGAGCTCTTCGATAATGATCTTGCCATTCACCGCGATAATGTTCGTATATCGATCTCTTGGAATTGCAGCAATGCGCGCTGCCAATGCAGACTGTGTCTCTTCTGGCGCCGGCGCCGGCTCGGGTTCAGGCTCACGTTCGGGAACAAGTCCAAGGGTAGGTTCGGAAATAGGTTCGGGGACAGATTCGGGAGCAGATTCGGGAACAGATTCGGGGGCAGGTTCGGGGGCAGGTTCGGGGATATGTTCGGGGACAGGTTCGGGAACAGGTTCGGGAACAGGTTCGGGCATCGGCTCGAGGGCAGGGATGGGAAGGGCGATAGGAGGCTCTTCTTCTGGCTGTTCGACGTCCATCGGAACATCCACTTC
>JBBPQV010000500.1:0-19606 GCA_038092675.1 Boletus rufocinnamomeus
ACTGGGTGTTACACCCACTAACGAAATGCTTCGCACCCTCGACCTGGTGGCTAATCGCCACATCGATTGGTCTGGAGGTATCCCCTCCAATCCTTGTCCTCTTTCAGAGCAGCTTGAGGAAGTCTCCATCAATGCGCACGATGTGCTCATGGAGATTGAGGAAGATATGGTGTCGTTAGGTGAGGATTACCAGGATGACTACCTGGATCAATTTTTTTGTTTTTGATGAATATATCGCTGAGGAGCCTCCTCTTTCCCCTTCTCAATCATATCCTTTCTCTCCCATTGTTGATGACGTGGATGTGCATCCTGCTCTCAACCTTGGACTCTCCCCAGGCGGCCCCTCCTCTCTCACCCTCACCAACCAGCTCAGTGCTCATGCCACCTCCCCATCTGCCTTCTCGCAATTTTTTGTGACTCAAGAAGAAGACGATGACACAGTTGTCAGCTTGTCCTCCGGTGCCTTCATGGGCCCCCCAGCTGAATCTTGGGATGAGGACGATCTCAATGAGATCTGGGGCGAGGAATCTTGGTCAGTCTTTCAGTCCTCCTCACACCACTCAGATGCTGATGCGTGACTTTCTTTGCCACAGAAAAACATATTATATACATTGTCGTCTATAGTAGGTAGTGATCGGACAATACTACCTACTTTGCCCTCTACATTTTGTGATGACTGTCAGAAAGTCTCTGGTAAAGGCAAAGAATGTGAACACCAATGCAATCACCATCGTCCACCTCCAGACATGTGGCTACTCGACTCAGGCACCTCATGTCACTTCACTTATCAAATGAGTGATTTCATTGAATATCATGAGTTCAAGGAACCACGCTTCTCGTTCACTGCAAATGGCAAAGCTCCTATTCTAGGAGAAGGCACAGTCATCATTGACTTTAAAGGTTTACACATGCGATTATCGCCTGTAATCTATATGCCCTCCACAGACATCAAACTCATTTCTATGGGTGCTCTGCTTTGTGATCGATGCCTTACAGTTCAGGTTTCCCCTGGACTATTTGAGTTCTATAACAAGTGCTCTAAATGCACTACCCTCTCCTTCCATTCACATGGAGCAGATACAATGTTTTGGATGCATGCTCCTGCTGTCAAACCACATGCAAAGACCATATCTATGGCCTCTGTGGACTATGAACTCCTTCATCACTGCTTAGGACATCCTTCAAAGGACATCATAAAAGCTGTGTGAAAACATCTAAAGGACTTCCCTGACGTAGAGATACCTAAGAAAGAGAAGATTTGTACTGGATGCCAGTTAGGCAAGCAACCCAACAGGTCGTTCCCTCATCCTGAGCACAGGGCAACCACGCCATTTGAGCTGATTCACTCAAATCTCAAATCTTTTGAGATAGAATCGTACCACAAGTACAAATATGCCATCGTCTACTATGACGACTATACATCAATGGCATGGGTTCACTGCTTACGGTCCAAAGACCAAGCACTTCATGTCACAAAACAATTCTTCTCCTATATCCGCACTCAGTTCAATGCCAACATCAAAGGCTTTAAATCTGACTCTGGTGGAGAATTTACCTCCAAGGCTTTCGAAGAGTACCTTCGTGACAATGGTATTCACATTCACCGTTCCACCCCTTATGCACACCAACAAAACGGTTGTGCTGAGCGATTAATTTGCACTTTAATGGACAAGGCTCAGGCAATGCATCTTCACGCTTGTCTACCTGACTCCTATTGGGAGTTTGCACTTTGTCATGCAACTCATATCTATAACAGAACTCCCATGAATCGCCTTCAATGGAAGACCCCCCATGAATTACTTCAGGGGGAGAAACCATCTGTCTCTCACTTGCGAGTTTTTGGATGTGGTGCCTATGTGCACACTCCTGATGAGACACACAAGGGTAAGCTGCAACCCAAATCGCAGCTGATGGTATATTTAGGGGTTACTGCAGAAAATGATGCTAACTACGTCTTCATGCACCCAAATGGCTCCATACACAAATCTGCCTATGCCATCTTTGATGAAAATTTATTCCCAAGGTGTTCTGGTGCTCGCCCTCACAAGCCAATCAGTCACCCACCTAGGAACCCACATCAACATACCGATGGTCATTCTAACCACTCTGATGACTCTGACTCTGACAATTCTGACCTGGAGCCTGTGATTGTCCAGAAGCCTGATCCAGTTCTCGGACCACTCCCTGAACCACCAAGACAGCCTTCACCTGAATGGACTCCTTTACCGCCTCCAGTTCCCCAGACTCCTCCCAGGGCTCCACGCCCACCTCCTATCAGTCCTCCACCTCTACGACGATCTGAGCAAACTCACAAGGTTCCCGTTTGTCCTGGCAACATTTATGGTGACAAATGTCATCCCCTTAAACAAGTGAAGGATATTGAGAAAGACTCATCTTGGGAACAATTGATTGGCGAACCCTCTGGCTCTCAGACACCTGACACTCCTAATGTCCCTGGAGGCTTACCACCTTCTCCTACTCCTAGTGAGCAGGATATTGAATGCCTAACCAGTGAAGGGGGAGACGCTTTGGTTTCCTTCTTTTGTCAACGGGCTATCCCTTTTGCGGAATCAACAAATGCTCCCAATTACCAGGAATGGTCCTTTAAGGACATTAATAAATTACCTGCAGAGGAACAAAAACTCTGGCAGAAGGCCTGTGAAACTGAGCTTCAAATGCTCAAAGAATGCAAGGTATGGGAAGTAGTCAATTGCCCCATGGGCCGCAAGGTCATAAAGAATCAATGGGTTTTCGATGTAAAATCCGATGGCCGTAAAAAAGCCCGTCTAGTCGCTAAAGGCTTCTCCCAAGTGGAAGGTCTAGACTATGATCAAATATTCTCACCGGTTGTCAGATTTGAAACTGTGCAATGTATGCTAGCTTTAGCAGCCCTAGGAAAGTGGCATATATCTGGACTAGATGTCCGATCTGCTTATCTCTACGGAGTCCTAGAAGAGGAACTCTATATGGAGTTTCCTGAAGGTTTCTTGCCACCTAAACACAAAGGCAACAAAGTACTAAGACTTCTACATGCGATCTACAGATTAAAGCAAGCCGGTATTACCTGGTGGCACGCACTAGACAAATCCATGAAAGAACTTGAATTTGAATGGCTTC
Organism: Boletus rufocinnamomeus; assembly: GCA_038092675.1. Taxonomy (NCBI): domain Eukaryota; kingdom Fungi; phylum Basidiomycota; class Agaricomycetes; order Boletales; family Boletaceae; genus Boletus; species Boletus rufocinnamomeus. Next base: position 3,118 of record JBBPQV010000500.1, read on the forward strand.
GAACAGATGCCGGTCTCTTTGTATACAAGCGAGGAAATCAAATAGTACTCACTATCATCTATGTCAACGATGCATTATTCTGCGGACCCAGCAAGAGCCTAGTTGGAAAACTCAAGGCCGCTTTTATGAAAAAGTGGGAATGTCGAGATCTCAGGGAACCATGCAAATTCCTCTGAATGAACATACGTCAAGAAGGTCACCGCATATATATTGACCAGCAGAATTATCTTGACAAAGTCCTTGAGCACTGCGGAATGATCAACACAAAGCCTGCTCAGACTCCTCTACCTCAGGGATATTACCCAGAGAAGAATGATCTACTGGTGAACCTGGAACTTAGGACTCATTTTCAAACAGTCATTGGATCATTATTATATCTCATGATTGGGACTAGGCCTGATATCGCCTATGCTGTCACACAGTTGGCCCGCCAATCAGCCAATCCATCAAAGGATCACCTTGAAAAGGCCCTTTACATTTGCTGATATTTACTTAACACATCAGATTACTCTCTGATTTATGATGGATCATCTGGCAAAGGCTTAATAGCCTGCACTGACTCAGACTGGGGTCAGGATAAAATAACCAGTCACTCGCAGACAGGTTTTTACCTTAAGCTTGTGAATGGGGTTTTCCTTTGGAATTCCCATCTACAAAAAACTACTGCACTGTCCTCTACAGAGGCAGAGTATATGGCTTTGAGTGATTGTTCTCGCCAAGTCATCTGGATAAAGCAAATGCTTGAAGAAATCGGGCACAAGCTAAATCCTATTCCCATCTGTGGTGACAACCAAGGTTCTCTCTTTATAGCAGAAAACCCAGTCACTGAGAAATGATCCAAATACATCCTCATCAAGTACCACTATGTACGTGATGCAGTGATGACTTTCAAGCAGGTTGAATTGTTTTATATCCCTGGAGATGATAATCCAGCCGATATGTTCACCAAGAACCTCGGACATGTCAAGTGTGAGAAATTTCGCCCACAACTTGGTTTGGAGTTTCATAACCTCACCTTTCCTTCTGGATTGTGCGATTGATTCTTTACTTCGGTCTTACAATACTACAGTATATTAGACCAGGGGGAGTGTTGAACAATAGGAGTAGTATTTACCATACTCGTATAATTGTTCACACATTCACTGTACTTAAGTACAAACTCAGCTGAGCTGAGTTCTAATCACTTCTTAATCCCCAACCACTACATTCATCGTTACATTGCTTAGTCAGCAGGTAAGTACACTTTGCATAACTCTAGCCAATACATGCGCTAGTTCAACACTTACAAACCAACTCCACCTCCATTACTAATCCTATGTACCTCCAACATATATAAGCTCTCCGTACTACTCCTGTAGTTCCTTAGTTCAAATATCAACTTAGTCTAACTCCTTCCCTCCACTCGAGTCTTGAAGACTCTCTCTGTAACCCCTGCTCAACTTGATGTCTAGTATGTCTTAAGTCTATCTCCAACCATCAGTAAATTCCAGGACAACAGGACTCCTAGCAAGGGTGCACCACATACAGTGAAGCCAAGTCCTGTCCACTAGACAACTCCAGAGTTCCAGAGTTTGTTCTCCCCTTGGAGTTTACCAGTACTTAACAGACATATTTGGCATATCTAGAAGGCATATATACACCAATAGGAGTATATCTGACCACTATATTGTGCCTTTATGTGTTATACAACAGCATACATAAATAATAAGGCACTTTCTGCACTGTCATTTATTATAGGCTGGAAAATAGATATATTCATAATGTAATGCTATGAACCCCTTGCACATATGTACATCCATCTCCCATTAATTTTACAGGATCCTAACCTAACTATCTCACTTCCTCCAGTACAAAAATGGAAGAAAAAAAAAGGTCAGAGGGCAGCCCTCTGATAGGACCCCAGACACCCCTCCATATCAAAACATGCTCAAAACCACCAAAATAACATATTTCTATGGGGGCATCTCAGGGCATCCCTCTTACTCAGGGCTACTTTCAGGAATGCCATAATATGACCTAAAAATAGCTTTCCAGACTATGTGAAAAAATGACCTGCTGCCCTGGGAATGTCCATAGTAAAAGAAGCCTTTAGCTTCATCTTTTGGTAGTAAAAGATGAAGCTAAGGGCTTCAATTGGGGGGTAACCTGAAGTGATGCTTCATTGGATTCATAGAGTACCTGGTATAATTTATGCTTAATATATTAGTGTATACTGCACCCATAACTGGAATACAATGCAACAGGCACATATTTCAGTGAAGACAAATCCATAATGAGTTCTTCCAGATGATCAAAGATCTGGCTAAGAAGAAGAGAAGGTATTACGCCTCCCACATGTGAAATATCAAAGTAAAAATATATATCTGTTATGATATAGAATAATTTCAGACTTTTAATAGACTCTCTTTGAACTTCATACTTTACAAACTTTCAGATTTTGAAGTCATGTGATATGCATATGACCATGGTCTAGACAATGACATCATAACATGCCTTATTACTTTCTATTCTTTCTTTCATTCATTCTTTCTCATTATTATTATTATTTTCTTTTTTCATTTATCATTTTTCAGTAGTTTCTCTCATGACCTAAATGGTTCATACACCATCCTATAACATATATAAGCTAGTTGTATTCAACTGGACTCCCCAGTCTAATCCACTTGTCATCTTGTGGCCTACATCCCTGCAAGTGATTAAGGTGTTGATCCTCATCTTATTACTTCTTCTTGTTTCTAAACTTGTGTTATTAGGGGTAGAGCTCTTGTCTGAGTCCCACCAGTGTTTGCTTGAACTTAGGTTCACAACAATATCATTGCTGGTGTCATCAATTAAGCATATAAAATACTTGGACACTTTGGATCTCAAATGACCACAGATTATATTCACAGATGGTACTGGTGGCCTGGCATTAATGACCAACACTTACTATGAAGTGCAAGCCCAAGAGGATAATGTAAAGTAGTCAAGTGGCTGCTGTTACAGGTTTCCTTTCCTATTCATCTTCTAATTACACTTTGGCCCATTGCCCTTCCCACATGTAAGAGGCCTATGCTCTCATGACTATTACTTTAGGATATAATACATTTACAGATGACTTGCTCCATTCTAGGTAGTTCTCTTGTATTGCCTTGTTCTCCCCTTCACCCAGATGGTCTGTGCTTAGTTGGTCTGTGCACAGTACTTGCCCCTATAAATACCTTGCCCTTTATACCAGTAGTTCCCCATCTAGTTCTATTGGAATTCATTGCTGAGTTCTTGATCATTCTGCAAGTGATAAGTCTAGAAACTTGTCATAGTGAGACTTCTGTTTTATATATGTCTATGCATTAGCATAACAAAAGAACTAGATTGTCCCTACTGCCTCTGCTGTTTGGCATGAGGTCTCTCACACCACCATTTCATGGTAAAGAATCACAGTCCCCTTTTTGAACTATCCCTTGCCCCCACCAAACCAGCTGACTACCATTACAACAATGCTCCAACCCCCTGCCTGTCCTCCCCAGCCCATCTCCCCTCATCTTTGAACTTGTAGGGAGTGCTCCCTTAGAACATGAAATGCCCTTTACATATCACTGATTGTGCCTCCATTACCACAAAGTGCAACTATCAAAGAGAGGGCAGAATCTCCACCAGAATCATCCAAACCAATGGACATTGATGAACACAAGTCAGAAATTAAGGCAGGTCTCCCAGATAACTTCTCCAGACACTCAGATGATGCACCACCATGGTTGCTGGCCATAAATGCCTGCTTTCAGATGAATGCATGCTTCTACAACAACTATGCCAAGACACTTACCCTCCTTGCCAAGATGAGGAAAAGATTTTTCTGAAGGATGATACCAGAAAAAAGTGGATGAGACAGTGGAAGACAGGGATAAGTCTTTTACTACTGTATCTCAAGGCTTCACTAAAGCCTTTACCCCATACAATGTTGGAGCCAAAGCACAAATCAACTTGGAAAGGTTGAGACAGAATCTCAGAGATCCCAATAGACTGGATAACTACAACCTCCAGTTTCAACTACTTGCAGGGAAAGCCAAGATAATGGATCAAAAGGCATTGATTGAGTGGTACATTAATGGCCTTGATAATGAACTTTCTGACACCATCATTATGATGCCCACCGTTTCTGAAATTATTGACAATTGGATTCAGAAGGCCTTCCAGTTTGCTGGACAGGCCAGGAGACAAGAAGGACTTTGCCAAGAAAGGGCCTTCATCCCTGCCTCTACATGGACCCCATCCCATCAAACTTGCACCACCCCTTGATGTGACCCAAATGCCATGGATATGAACTCTGTCTGTCTCACTCTGGTCAAATGCACTAAATATATGAAAGACAACCTATGTTTCATTTGTCACCAGAAGGGATGTTGCACTACCAATCATCCTCACCCTCCACATAACAATAACCAGACATAGCAACAATGGACTGCCACATCTCCCATACAACCCCCAGAGTGTCAAAACTACTGCCACTACTCCAAACCCAGACCTCTTTGCTGCTTGTATTGCAAGCCTTGGAGGAAGGAACATTCCAAAAGAGAATGTTCTTAAAGATACTCAAAACCTGTTTCAAAAAACAACTGGAGAAAGTGGGAGAAACAGTAGCAACCACCAAAACTGAAGCAGTTGAGGATTTTTGAATTGGAGAGAAGTCTCAATGTCCTCCCCTTCAAATGAAATAGCTCCTATATTTGTATTAGATTTGCATGCCCAGTCAATCCAAATTCCCCTCTTGCTCTACATGCATGCAGAAGCAGAAATCATTGATGTCACTGCCCTCATCAATAGCAGTGCTATAGGATGTTTCATTGACTGAGACTTTGTCATGAGACACCACATCCCCACCACCTGCCTTTCAAAACCTCTAAAAGCCTGAAACATAGATAGATTCACCAACAAAGAAGAGATCATTCAACACCAAGTGTCCCTTACTCTCTGAGTAGAAGAAGTAGAAGAGGAACAAAATTGATGGTAATCAACTATAAAACTGAAAACATCATCCCCAGTCTCCTTTGGCTCCAAGATCTCAATCCCATCATTGATTGGAAAACTGGACAGATCACCATCCCTGATCACCTACCTACCCTTCATCATGACTCACTCAAAGCTACTGCCCAACACTATCTCATTTGATACCTAGGAATTGACCTGAACCTTTGTATCATCCACCTATAAAAGAAACAACTTGATCATTCTCTATCCATTTACAAAACCACCTTTGCAATAGAGATCACTGTGAAGGCTGAGAAAGTGGACAAGAAACTCCTATCTCAATACTCTGCCTTTTAAGATATGTTTAAGAAAAAGATCATTGATGAGTTACCCCACTCTTGATCTTTTGATCACACTATTAACCTTAAAGATAGTTTTTCTCCAAAAGTCACCAAGGCCTATCCTCTTAACCCAAAGGAACTCAATGCCTGTCAACCATTCATTGATGAACATGTCAAGTCCAGAAAGATTGTTCTGTTGAAATCACCACAGGCTTTCCCCTTCTTTATCATTCCAAAGAAGGTTGGATCAGTCCACCCCTGCCAGGACTACCAATATCTCAATGAACACACCATCAAAAATGCTTATCCCCTTCCCCTCATATCCAATCTTATGGATAAGTTGAAGGGATCTTGCCCCTTCACCAAGATGGACATTCAATGGGAGTACAACAATGTACTCATCATCTCTTTTGGCCTCTTTGCACTGACAGTGATGTTCTTTGGACTCTATGACTCACTCACTATCTTCCAAGCCCTCATGGACCACCTCTTTGGCAATATGATGGCAGAAGGATGGCTCATTATTTATATGGACAACATCCTTATCCATTCCTCTTTCTCCACTGTCCATGAGAAATGAACAAAATGAGTCCTTAAAAGTATTTGGGTATGATTGTGCAAGAAGCACAGGTGAAAATGAACCCAGTCAAGCTAAGTGCCATCAATGAATGAAAACCCCCATCATCAGTTGGAGCAATTCAATCATTTATGGGATTCTGTAACTTCTATAGGAAGTTTATTCTGGACTTCTCTGCCTTGGCCTGTTCCCTCATCAAATTGACAAAGAAGAATGCCCCATGGACATGGAATACCCCCCAACAATGTCCCTTCATTGCCACTAAAGATGCTTTTATCAAATACCCAATCCTACACCTCCTTAATGTTCTTTCCCTCTTCTTTATCATGACTGATGCTTCCCTCATCACCACCAGCACTATTTTAATGTAGAAAGACATCAATGGCAATCTCCACCCCTACCTCCCCCAAACCCTCTCTCTAGCCAAGCAAAACTATAACATCTATAACTATGAATTACTTGCTATCATTCATGTCTAAAAGAGTGACACCACTACCTCTTAAGCACCTCTCACCCCATTACCATCCTTATCAACCATAAAAACTTGATCTACTTTAAGCAACCCAGGAAGTTGTTTTATTGCCAAGCCCAGTGGTTAATGTTCTTACAGGACTTTGACCTAACTTCCACCACCTTCTGGGTATTCAGATGGGCCCAGCAGATGCCCTCTTTCACTAGGATGGCATTGCCACTACCATTGACAATCAGAACATCACTCTTCTCTCTCCTGATCTCTTCATCCAAGCCATTGATATTGCCCTTGCAGAGAAGATTGCTACCTTCTCCCCCTCTGATCCCCTCATTCTTAATGCCATCAAAGCCCTTGCAGATGACTCATCTCTTTTTCCCTGTGCTGCCTGGATGGGCCTACAATCACCACCATCTTTACTGCCAACATCATCTCTGCATCCCTGAGTTGGCCTGATGAGACCTCATCTATTCCCTTCATGAAAGTGAAGCTGGGGGTCATGGTGGATATTTCCACACTATCAATGCCCTCCAACATGATTACTGGTGGCCTGGCCTTACCACATTTGTTCACTAATTTATTTTCAGGCTGTGCCCCCTGCCAGGCTCACAAGGTCAACATCCACCCTTCTGCTCCTCCCCTCACCCCCTTGCCTATCCATACCACTCACCTCTTTCAATCTGTTTCTGTGGATCTTATCATGGATCTCCCCCATCCCTTGGTTTCAACTTGATTATGGTTGTGGTTGACCATGGCCTTACAGAGAGGGTAATTTATGCCCCTTGCCTCAAAACAATTGATGCTGCAGGCATGGCTCTTCTTTTTTTTGGAACTGTCTTTCACCACTTTGGATTATATGACAGATGCATCTCCAATTGAGGATCACAATTTGCATCTGCCTTTGCATGAGAGCTAGCTAGACTCCTCAAATATGATCTAGCCCTCTCCACTGCCTATCACCTTTAGATGGATGGTGAGACAGAATGAGTCAACCAAGAACTGGAGACTTATCTTCATATCTTCTGCAATGAATATCCTGAAAAATGAATGAAACTCCTCCCCATGGCTCAGTTTTCCTATAATGCTACCATTCATTCTGTCACTAACAAGTTGCCATTCTTCCTCATGATGGAATATGAACTCTGCTCTTATCCTCCAATCAGGAAGACTTTCCTTCCTGCCCTAGAACAACAATTGGAAATGCTTAAAGAAGCCTGTTCAAAAGCCATAGCAGCACATGAAAAGGTACAAAGAAGTATGAAGGAATGGATCTCCTCCAAATTCCATTCATGGAAGGTGGGAGATGATAAGATGTGGCTAGAAGGCAAAAACCTCTGTTTTTGCTACCCTTGCATTCAGACAAGAAGGACCATTTGAAATCTCTCAGGTCATCTTCCCTGTGGCATTTCACCTCTGTTGTCCCAAAACCTTGAAAATATATAATGTCTTCCATGCATTCCTCCTATCTACCTATTGGAAGACTTTGGAACATGGCCCCAATTACTCTGACCCCCCTTATCAGAGGGGACAAAGAGTATGAAGTCAACAAGATTCTCTCACACCATAGGACATGAGGCTGAAGACAGTACCTAACCTCATGGAAATAGTCTTTTTATATGTTATTTATATCATTAGAGTACACTTCAAAATCACTGTTGGCTAGTACAGTATATTGACTGAAGAATATGTTCATTTGTCTAATTTTGTAATTTTAGGGGATTTTGCAACATTCATGTTAATAGGGTGCTTCAGGAGCTTGGGTGGCTTCTATGAAATGTAGATATACATATGTACATGCTCAAGGATGTTTGAGATCCTCCTGAGCATTCTTCCATCAAAATTCCAAATTCTACATACTTTGTCTGATTTCTTACCCCTAAATGTAGCTCTAGAAAGCTGGTGTGGCTGTTTCCAGGATATGACAGCTCCCTCCTAAAGGTTATCAAGCCGCCACCACTCAAGTAACTGAGGACATCATAACCACCCACAACAGACATCACCATGGACCTTGATTGCCAAGCAACTTGCAGCTGTTTAGTGTTATGATCTTGTCTTTCCTTCATCTCCTTTCACTTGATCCTAACCCAATCCATTACATAATCCCCCTGATCAGATCTTGATTGGATCTCCCGATCCCATCTTCCATTTTACCCGATTAGATCTTCCATTACTAACCTTCTCTTCCATTCCCCATGCTGCTATCTCGTTCCTTCTCACTCCTATTCTTTTAATCTCCATTGTTACTTCCTTTTCATTTCACCGTATTTAGTAGTAGTACTCGCATGCTTATCCATGACCCTTATGGTCCATGCACACTCTTACCTACTATAAATACAGTGTTGAGAGATAAGAACCACCAGTTTTAATCTCTTCGTCTTTGACCTTCAAAGTCAGTAGCAAGACAGCTCCTAGTCAGTAATCCAACCTCGCCCAGAGTACCTTGCCGGTATCCATGTATTCAGGAAGATAGGTCAACCATCAAGTCACCATACTCAATATAATCCATCTGAAGACTAGTTCCCATCCTTAGTGAAGGACCCACACCACTGAGAGCCTCCCTTCTCCTTCCTCATCCTCACTCACCTTTCCCCTTCACCTTTTCTCTTCTCTTGTTGTAGAGGCAGTGTTGCTGATACGTCCCTTTGGCATTTGCCTAGAATGGATCGTAACATTTAGGCATTGACAAACTTCAATCAAAGCTGGCAATCAAGAGACTCCATCCACTACCCAAGTTGTGGCTCACCCACAAGAGGTTCCACCAATTGCATCCTGCTTTCAACATCAAAGTTGATGAGTATGTTAATAAAGTGATTGCTGAACACTGAAACCACTGCCTCCATATCTCAGATGGTAATTAATGTCTTTGCTATGGCAATCCATTCAACTCAACAGATCCATCTATATAGGTTGGTGGCTGCATCATATAACTAGTAAGGAATTTTTTTCCTTGCCCATAATAAGCTCACTTATTCCATTAGTTGTGAGAAGATCTCAGAAATTGGCACACCTTGCTCAGAAAAAAATCTTATACATCTTGTTGCTCAATGCTACCAGTGGGATCCTGGGGGTTGCTGTGAGGCAAATATCAAGATTGCCAAACATCTTTTGAGCAATGATAAATTGTTTCAAAAAGACAGCATTGATAATGAGATGGAAATTATCCACTAACATTGTCATCAGGGTTACATTAACAATCTCATCCATCCAGCTCTAGCAATACTTTACACTGGTTTAACCCCTGTTGGCCAGCTGTTTCCAAAAGTCTTTGCATCTGAGATTCCAAGGATTGTGGTAGCCCTTGATGCAACAGCTATTTGTTTTTGTTTTTAATTTACTACTCTCCAAGCTAGCAAACATATAGCTCAAGGTTGTACTCAACAAGATTTCAGATTTAGGCAATGTTAAATTCTGGGTCATCACTTATCTCTATGTTGAAATCATCAGCCTAATAAACTAATGTGATACCAGTCCCATTCATCAGGCCAAGACTTATGCTTTGTATATCCAATGGGCTTAACTTGTAAGGTATGTACCACCACCTGCAGTGAATGTCATTTCATGTCTCATTAAATGATGCATAGTAATGATATGATGAAGCAGGAACCCACTGGATCTGTGAGCAGTTTTGATGCTAATCTTACCTAATGTAATGACACTCTTTAATTACTTGTTAGATACAGTATTCTTCAATGTGATTTTGGTTGTCCTTTGAGTAGGTGCTAGTAGCCTTTCTATACTGCTCTTGTTCTGTTTCAGACCTGTTCAAGCCTGTTCAGCTGGACTGCCCAAATAGATTTTTCAAATACAATTGTTTGTGTGATAGTCTCTTGTCCAATGCAATGAAGAAAATACATAGAACAGGTAGTGCAACTTCTGGGCTAGATCTGGGCAGTTAGGTACCTTGTTGTTAATGTCTGTATAATGGACAGTATTGTCCAACTCTGTCCAAAGGGGCAAGCTTGCTGATGGCTGTCCATGACCAATGTAAAAATGCTTGTATTCAGGCTATTAGCAGTCCATTCCAGTGCATGGATCACTACTTCAATTACACAGGAAACAAGGTTGTTTGGTGAGAGGGTTGAATCCTATGTTAAGAATTGTAAACATAAAATGGCTCTGGGACCATCCAGATGTTTGGGTCAGACAGAATGGTGTTGAGATATTTTCCAATATGCTACATTATATTCTCAGAAATCAAAAACTTGACTGCAGAGATTAGTGGGAAAGTTAGATCCCACCAAAGGAAGATCATAAAGAAAGACTTACAGGCTATAAAGTTAACAATAATCAAGGCCAACTTAGGGAAACTGGAGTGGCTGTGAATGAAACAAACCTTATAGCTATTGTCAATTAGGCACACTTTGCACCCATGTGTTGTCTTGTCATTCTGGATTACTTGAATGATATCATCAACAGAGTGACAGTGAAGTAGAACTCACTGGACTCAAGTAGGAATAACTCTCTTTCAAGAGAATTAAATATCTCATCCTTGTTGCTTCTTCATCAGGGAGTTCAATTGCTCATAGTCCACCATTGGATGGAAAGGCTCTCTATGATATGATTGGAATATTAATATCATTTCCAAGAGTTGCATGGGTCATCTATTCATCTGCAAACAAAATGAAAATGTGGATTTTCTGACCAGGAATAATCTGATGAAGCGGAAACCAGTGTGGCCTAAAGGCAATCATCAATCAGACAATCTAGTCTATCATGGTGGGATTACTGCCACTTATATTTTCCTGTGCTGCTGAATGATACTTGATAGTATATGGAACATATTTTGAATGGCCACCATGCAGTCATCATTAAATTCCATCATTCATAATTTATATCATCTGGGACCCAGATGATGTCTTCCAGAAACAAAATTAGATCCTTTGAAGCAGCTCCCTGCTGCATTCATAAGAGTGGAAAATGGGACCTGACCTTGTTAGCCCTCCTTTGGATATGAGAATAAAGCAGATTCATGTTCTGCATAGATTAACAGGCTATTCACATGTTGCCATGGCCTTCTGCAAACCAGATTTTTTCAGTGTAATCCACAATAATATTGTTTCCTGTCTCATTTCTATGATAATGATTCATCTCCACAGAGTCCTTGGGCATGAACTTGACATGATGTTTATTGGGAGCAAGAAGCATGTTGGAAATAGCACACATTGGTCATTGACAAGGAAACAGAAATGAATGCATGTTTCTTGGTGAGGCCAACAGAAGATACTGTGTCCCTGGTCAAATTCTCAGTTTATGTTACTACACAAGGAGGGCAGGCATATTTAGCACACCAAACACCCACAAAATGAACCCCCATATCCAGCCAGTAGAACATCTTCTTGAATTCTCTTGTCATCTCTCTTGCCTTCATTTTATATATTGGTAATGCTTATAGGCACAGTATACTCCAAGTTGTGAGACATGGATTATTCATGTAAAACAACCCTGGATCAATCCAGTGAGTCTCCATAGTCTTTCCTCACATATTACTGACATATCCAAATCACAGGTGAGCTCCCTTCAAACCCTCACAGGAAATGTGTTCAATTGGTTTCTGATCTGAGTGGATGCCATTTCAATTTTTACCCATTATTTTTGTGCTGTGAATTGTGTGCCTGGCAGCACAATTGTATCCCAGATGTTCAACCTGGCCATTAAACTCATTTGCCAAGTGCAACCAGACCCAGAGGGATTGACTCCAGAGAATGGTATGTTCTCTATATAGCTGAAACAGAGTAAGGCCAACAAGTATTTAGTATCAATTACATATGATTCATGACAAGCCCTGCCAAACCACTCTATTGGATCATCATTTTTGAATTGCTTTTAGAGCAGAAGTGAGCCCTATTGCATTATTCTCTTTCATTTACCTGAGCATTCCATCAACCAGATTTCAATTGCAAAGGACATGCTTTTGCAAACAGCATATGACTCCACCCAAAAACTATTGGCACTATTCTATCAACAATTTGACCAATTCAACTATCCAAGGATAGTATTCCTGAAAAGCCTCAACAACACTAAAACTATGTTGAGGTGGAGAATATCAGATGGAGACCTTGTGTGAGACCATTAACATGGTTTCCAATTATTTCATATTGACATTCTTGGAAGTGACAGATTTCCAGCAGTAAGTAATTTTTCTATTCACTCTGAAAAATATCTAAGCTATCTATTATAGATTATTTGGTTTGGATGACCTGAAATACAGGAGTTCTTGCACCACCTTCACTATTGGTCAAACTGAATTGCATTGATTCATTTATACAAACATGTGTGAAATCATCTTGGATTCAATAAGTGGGTCAAAGTCACCTATGCAACTGATCCAATGCTTGCTTTTAGTCTGACATGGGTTCCTCACTCTTTAAACTTGTTTATTACGCTGTTTTAGTACTCACTTATCTAGATCTCTGCATTGGGTAGAGGCCAACATCTTATTACAAAACAAAGATTTTCTACTCATCTATTGCAGGATCATCACTTGGTTCAGAATACTGAAGGATGAAATAGCCATTTCAGGCCTTAGTCCAGAGTCCAGAGCACAGATATTAATCAATGTCCTTAGTGAATTGTCATTGCCGGACCTCAGCCTTTAATATCTATCCCTTTCCTAGCCCACAAAGGGTCTGTGACACAATTACCCCCTTAGTAGAAACACTCCTTTCATCTTATCAATACTATTATGTATTATGTATAAATTAAGTATATAATTAAAAATATATTATATTATTTTTCTATTTACTTCATTTAGTTGACATGTTAGTTTTCAGCTTGATAATTTTATTTATGTGTCAATAGTAATTGAATCTATGAATAATCTACCTACAATAACCATGAACACACTTCTTAAAGACCTTGAAATTAAAATCTAATAAACACAATATGTGATTAATACTTGAATATAAAATTTCTAATAAGGTACTTTCTTTATTAATGCAATAACTGTCATTTTCTTAAAATATGCAATATAAAAAGTATAAAATTCAACATAAAAGATAATGATAATTGTAAACACTTTTTTAATATTTATTTATCAATATAGAAACTAGAGTAATTAAAATTCTGTGTATAAAGTGTAAATTTACCATTAGTGAATTTCTGCTTAGTCTATTGCAATTCTAATACAATTGAGTTTATTTGATTACTTAAATTTTGAACATTTAGATTTTGATGTTAATAAATTCATTGCTATAATTACTTATATTGCTATCATTTCTTAATTAGTTTAACCTCATTTTGGAGGCAGCAAGAGTTGAGTTCAAATTGGAATGGGTTCTGAAAGTCATGATTTTTAACCTTCTTCTCTATATATTTATATTTATATTTCTGACTAGTACATGATTCTGATTCTTTACTCAAGAACCATCTAGTAAATATTTAAATATTGTTTTATTGATTGATAATTAAAAATAAAATAAAACAACCAATTTTATTTTTCTAATATTATATATTTTTAAATTTTAAATTTTATTAAATAATTTAAATTTGAATCACCTTCAGAATTTACTAAACATTATTAGAAGTGGAATTTAATTTATTGATGTCTGATATATTCATTTTATATTGGAGTTATAACTATATAATTTTTATTTGTCATAATAATCAATTATTCAGATCAATATGAAATTAATAGATATTGTAGGCATATGCTTTCTGCTGTATATTATATAACTTATTCAATCATGAATTAGTTCAGAAAGTCATGGTTTTAAACAGAATATTGAAAAATAACCAACATAGAATTATGGTGGCCCAAAAAACTATCTGCATGTTTGGTCATTTTTCACAACATGTGATAATCTCCAATCACTCCTAAACCTTGGCCTAAAGTATGAGTGTGTGAAATCAAGTATCTACTCCTGACTTTCTATGGGCACAAGGGTCAAGGGATTTGAATATGATTCAATGAAATGGTAGCCATTTCAAAATGATGACTTATTTAGACAGTTTTTGACTTTAAGTTTTTGTTATAATATACAATAATTTCAAACTTTTTAACTTAGTGCTACAAAGCACATACTTTACATCCTTCAAACTCCAAAGTCATGTGATGTGCACATGATTGTGGGAACTTACACATGATCATGGTCTAGATAAACACACTGTACATATGTCTTATTAATTTCTGTTCTTTCCTTCCCATCATCACTCTTCTTTTCTCACTGTAGCTTTTTTCATCTGTCTATCTATAGTAATCATTCCCATGGACCATATGATCCATGCTCACTTCTGCTACATATGTAAAGTAGCAGTACTCAGCTGGACTCCCCAGTCTAATCCATTTGTATCTTGTGACCTATGTTCTTGTGAGTGTATTAAAGAAGACCACCTCTCATCTCTAAATTCTCCTCTTCTCTTTTATCATTGAGTTTGGTATGCTTCATTAAATCCTGCCAGTGTTTGCTTGAGATCCCTCACAACAGTTTTAATTACATATATTGGATCCTAGCATGCTATAATATGGATGATACATTTGATAATAATTCTATAATGTGATATTTATGTAAAGAAGGATTGAAGCAGTTATCAAGGCCAAAGCAGTTCATACCAAGTACTAGATACCAAGATTTATATAAAGTCAAATAACTGTCTGCATGAGTCATCATTTTGAAATGGCTGGCATTTTATTGGATCTTATTCAACTCCCTGGACCCTTGTGCCCATAGAAAGCCAGGAGTATGTACCTGATTTCATACACTTATAGTTTAGGCCAAGTGTTAGGAGTGATTGGGGGTTATCACATTTAGTGAAAAATGACCAAACACATGGTCAGTTTTTTGAGCCACTGTATATTGGTTGGAATATGTACAGTGACTTCAAAAAGTGTTACAATAACTAACCCAAAACTGGGGCATGAAGCACCCTGCAATCACCCATGGGAATCCCACTTTGCTTTGGTGAGACTAACTGAAGTACAAACCCTTGGCTACAAATTGGTCTCTGGGTCATGTGATTTGACTAAGGGGCTGAAAAGATATGACAGTTTTAAAACAGGAATACCATTGTAATAGTTTTTGGACTTTTTCTGTAAAATACTAGATCTCAACCATACAAGAGGTTATTTGCTGTTGTTTGGGGCTACAAACACAGATATACATATAAACATGATGTCTGAGTCTTAAAACATTCCCATGCCTCTTTATTCTTTACCACTATCATCATACAATTTCTCTCTGCTATTTAGGAGAATATCATTCTTTCTCAGCTTGATTCTGGTCATTCCATTTGCTCCATTGCATCTAGCACTGGTGTCAGTACTGCCACTATATCCAGACTTCATTCCAAAAAGCATTCTGATCTTCAAAAGTGGATTGAAGATTGTCCAGCCAAGCTTTTTCTTGCCAATATTCATCATACTATCTACCTTATCTCTACTTACATGGCAGAGAATGCTGTCCAGGTGACCAAAACACTCTCCAATGTCATTAATCAGCCTCTCCACCCTAACACCATTTATCACCACTTGAAAAAGTCTGGAATGAAGGTTGTAGTCAAGTCCAAACACCCTTTACTATGTATCTGCTAAGCATTGCAAGGCCTGCTTGGATTTTGCTATTGCTCACAAGGATTGGACTATAGAGGACTGAAAGAAAGTCATATGGTCTGATGAGATCAAAATCAATCACCCAGGGTCAAATGGGTGGAAACAGATGTGGAAAAAGCCAGATAAGAGGCTTAATAACAAGCTAATGCAAGGTACATACTGTCAAATTTGAAGGAGGTTCTATGATGGTATGGGGGTGTATGACTGGGCAGGGAGTTGGCTATGCTGCTAAGATTGATGGTAGGATGGATGGGAATCTCTACCTCTAGATTTTGAAGAATGATCTGCTAAATACTTTACAGTATTATGGTCTCAATCCATTTGACATTATTTTTCAGCAAAACAATGACCCCAAGCATACCTGCAGAAAGGTAAAGGAGTGGCTAGAGGAGCAGTATTTTGAGACTGTAGTGTGGCCTGCACAATCTCCTGACCTAAATCCCATTGAACATTTCTGGGATTACCTCAAAAGAAGGCTGGTAGAGTATATTGAATATCTAAGTACTCAGTGGTTGGGAAACCAGCTGAGCTTACCTATTGAATATCTAAGTACTGTAGGTAGTCAGTACTAATAATAGGTAGCTCTAATGTTAGTGTACTCACCTCAGTGGTTG
>JBBPQV010000501.1:0-19599 GCA_038092675.1 Boletus rufocinnamomeus
AACCACCTCGATAGCACAAGATGGGCAACTCCTGGACACCAAACTGTGACTGGGCCATTCGATTCATGCTAAAAGGATAGCGGAATTCCGTTAGTTCACTGACATGAACACCCTGCAAGAACATTGTGTTAGCGTCAAATGTCACTCGACGAACGAACATAAACCAACCTTGCGAAGAATTGCTTGAAATGTCTTCGGGACAATAGGCAGACCAGTTGCACTCATACCCCAGGTGGCTCTCCTGGATAAATGCTCGGGATCATGCACGTCGATCAAGGTTGCACACGTCATGCCGTACGTAGCACGTGCAACACGCGATTTCACCAGATGATCGACAAAAAACGAAAGGGCCCCATCGGGGACCGCTTTGTGGCTTTATACCATCAATCAAACTCTCTTCTGTGCCCGGACAAGACGCGCACGCACACTCTGCTGGGACGGGAAAGCTCGATGCCTTGTGACTTGAAATACGTCTGGAGTTGTGACCAGAGCCAATCGCTCGCTCCGAACCCACCGATAAGGAACGCCATCTGGAGTCACAAATATTAAGTCCTGTCTCTGTATTCTGACGCGGAGAGTTGCACCCACCGTGATGGGCATGGCCACACTGATGCGTTGCTGTTCGAATGCATTGATGATAGCGTTGACGGAATCGTCGAAAAGTTTGGTGGCTTCTTGCCTAGAGGCACAACAATTGGTCATCAGAAGGAACTGGTCAGAGTCAGATAGAGATCTTACCCATAAAGTTTCAATTTTCCGGCTTTAATGTCATGGGCCGCGTCATTCTCGCGGAGACTGCCCACTTTGATGTAGGCCGGTTGTTCGGCACTAGAGATGTGAAGCTTTGTTGTCTGGTCAAAGGTGTTCGTGATGTCGTCTATCATTTCCGAGCTGGAAAAACGCGAGCCTCGAAGCTTTTCTGTATTGTTTTCAAGACATTCAGCGTAGAAACAAGACAGTGAAAACATCACCTACTTTGCAACAGTCCTTTTGCTCTGCGTGTCACGAATACTGAGCCCTGCAGACGGCCTAGAGACAAGATGAATGAGAAGAAATGTCGTCCCAGAAAGAACAAGGCTTACATTCCGCAGGCGCAATCTCCTCAAACGACGTCGGATCGAACTTCATCGAATACATGCTCAAGTCGATCGTACCACCACCGGCATCAATCACAACCACTCCCTGACCCTCAGCATACTTTTCTTGGTCTGGTACCCCCGACGCGAACAAGTCCCAGATGCAAAAGTGAAGACCTGCTTCACCCTCCGTCAGAAAACGCACGCGAGCACGTGCATCAGGGGTGCTAGGGACGAGCCCGGCAAGCTCAATCGCACGCCGAATCTGTTGCTGTTGTGCACCCTCCCAACCGTTGGGATGGGTAAATATGAACTGGATCTCGTCCTTGACTGATTGCCATATATAGCTGGGGTAAGACTCTTGAATGTAGGTTTCGGCGCACTGGAAAAGGTATTTGATGAAATCTTGCAGAACTTGGATAATAGATTTGCCCTTTGGGAGGGGTGGGATGTCGTCCTCCTTGATGTGTGCGGAGGAGAGATGTTTTGGGCGGAGGTGAAGTTTCCACCTACCAACACACGTGAGTAGGGTGTAAGGTGTATCTCGAATCGTCGATGACTGACCATTCCAATTTCACCCATCCTTCGGTCATTGCCTCCTCGACCAATTCGTCCTTGAGCGCCTCGTAGCCGACCGCTTTGAGTTTTCCCTTGGCATCATAGTACATGACAGAGGGCAGTTTGAAGTCGCCTACTTGACCTTGTCCAGGATACCTAGTACCGAGTCAAGACGGAATGAGACGAAACAAAGTAAGCAAAGTTACTTCATCACCCCTTGAGGCTGAGGAATTTCCCCAGGCTGGAGGATACAAAACGAAATACCACTACAAGTGGTGCCGATATCAAACGCGAGGACGAGCTGACGAGTCGGTCCAGTGTATGGTTTTCGAGTGAGCATGACTCGTTCGCAATTCAACAGAGGGAATTGACTTGTGAGGGTGAGGCGCAGCTTATATACACTGATAGCGGCGATAACCGCTCCACGGCATGGAGAAGTCGAGAACCAAGGAAGGCACGCGGGTCACCAGGTCACTGCCGCATGCTACTAGCCTGGGAAACGAGGGTTCTTGATGAACCCTAAAGTTTGCACGACGTCAGAAGTGTCATTCCCGGCAAGACCACTGGCAGTGTCAGCCTGAGGGCGCAAGCAAGCACAAGTCACAACCAGCGCATTGTAAGCCCTTGATACGCCTTAGCGTATTGAATAGGACTAGACTTGTCAGTTGCTGCTCAATAATATCGCCTGTCCAAAAAGAAAAAGAAAAAAAAAGACATGGAAGATCTCAAGATAACGGTTGTGCGTCGCCGGTTGTGACTTCTCTGGGATATAGATCCAGATTTGGAAATGCACGCCTAAGCAACATGTTTGATCATCTGCATCATCAACCAATGACAACCATGGCGCTCAGAATTTTGATGCCATGACGCAGATCAGCGTCGCCCATTCAGACTCACGCTGAGGGTCCGTCTAAACCCCATGTGGTTCCACTGGCATGGCCAGCTCCAGCCTGATCTATGAATTAGAGTCGTGAGTGATACCTCACCTGGTGCAATTCACCCACTGCCCATCTGCTTTATATTCGGGTCACCAGTTTCTCCGACCTCTCGAAGTGTTCTGCATGTTTCTTTCGGACGTGCAAACTCTCTAGGCGCATCGCCAAGTTGATAACATCCATGTCTATGTGTTCACACAATGACAGCGGCGATGCCTCCCGCCCCTACCGACCCGTTGTCCCAGAATCTGTTCCCGTTCCTTCACGGGAGGTATGGCGTCCGTTTTTGGTGCGAGGACAATCGTAATGTGATATACACGACAGACAGCAGAGTCTTCTGCCATCGCGACCCGCAAGCTGTCCTCTGCCCCACGTGCCACCCATACCTCCCACGTTCGAAACGAGGACATCCCATCTGAGTCCCGAGGTCTTCACGACGCACAGGAGCGAGTACATGTAGAACGTGACGGCGCAGAACACCGGGAAATATCAGCTACATTCAGCAAGGATCAAGGATTCAAGTACGCAAGGGAAGGGGAAGTGACCAAGATGAGAGAAGAGGTATGGAAAAAACACTCTCAGAGGAGAAATACATGCTGAACTCTGCTTTACAGTTGCAGTTCAGACCACCCAAAGAGGAGGATCAGTACCAGTATGACGGGGACCATACCGACGACAAGCGGGATACCCCGCGTGAGGCGCATTATCCATCGCTGAAGGAAGAATTTGATATTTCTCGACCTCCTCTCACACGTGCCAAGGATGCCGAACCGACTGCCCCCACTCCATCAGCAATTTTCCAACACCTTTATGAGGCACAGTCGAGGGAACACAATGTTCTCCGACAGGAACATCGAGCGGCGCTCGAGGAACAGAAAAGATTGGCGAATGCCTGTGTGTCCCTCAAGCAGCAGTACGAGGAACGATCAAAGAAGCTCAATGCCGTGCGCCACGAGCGTCAGGAAGCACGCATGCAAAGGAAAGAGATTGAGGACGCTTATGCGGTGCTCAGGCAACAGCATGAGGAGCAGACGAAGGGGCTCAATGCTGCGCGACCTGATCTTTCTCGTCCCACTTTCACACGTGCTAAGGACGTCGAGCCGATCGCTCCCGGGTCAGCAAACTCCCAACACCTTTATGAGGCACAGTCGAAGGAACTCAGTCTTCTCCGACACGAACATCAAGCGGCACTCGAGGAACAAAAAAGACTAGCAAATACCTGTGTGTCCCTCAAGCAGCAGTACGAGGAGCGATCAAAGAAGCTCAATGCCGTGCGCCACGAGCGTCACAGAGCACGTATGCAGAGGAACGAGATTGAGGCCGCCTATGCGGTGCTCAGGCAACAGTATGAAGAGCAGACGAAGGAGCTCAATGCTGCGTGTCACGAGCGTCATGCTGCGGTTGAGCAGAAGCAAAAAGCGGAGGAAGACTATAACGCACTGAAGCAGAAGTATCATTCATTAAAGGCAACCCTCGAGCAGCGCACATCGGAATTACAAGGCATTCAGAGGTTCCTTACGATCACAGACAAGTCCTTGGGCTCAGATGTCGTGAATACGTTACGGAAGCTCAACGAAGAGGTGCAACAAAACACCACATTTATGGCCGAGTGGGCGGTAGAGATGTTTATGCTGGAGACACCGCCTACGGATGAGATGACCACGCAGACGATTGAACAGACCAGGACGTCGGTGGCCTTGGGTATGAGACTGATCCAACTGCTAGGCACAAAGAAGTACCGAGACAATTCTATTCTGGTTGAAATGGCTTTTCAGGCCTATCTGATCTACGAATTATACTGGATCGCGTCACACTGGAGCATCGGACAAGAAGAGCAATCGTATAACGTGCACATCGATGGAATACACCCGAGAATGTGGGGCACAGGTGAGACACTCTGGATATGTTGCAGAGTCATACTGAGGAGACACACGACGGTTTTGACAGCGGCGCAAGTCATATCTGGGAATCGGCGTGCTCTCACACGGGCATATACCCTGCCCGGTTGTATCAGCGATCCTGATCTCGGGCACAGGTTTCAGATGACGATCATCTCAGGTTTCTCTGAGATCCTGTTAGCAGCAGGTTGCACCGTGTCTAAAGCTGACATCACATCTGGACTGTGGTCGAAATTCGCAGAGAAGATCCTCCGTTTCGTTTCGCTTGCTGGCGAAGTGAATAAAATTATTGGTGTGGGGATGAACTCGGAGGATTTTGAAGTGCAGGTGGTGTGGCCTGAGGTGGTTTTTGACGAGAAGACGATGGAGGACTCGTACGACGATGGCGATAGGGCGCAAGGGACAGAAGAACACAAGGCAACTGTGCTGTGTGCGACAGAATTGGGGCTAGTGGAGCGAATGAAGGTAGGAGCGGGCGCGGGACAGAATGGGAAACCATTCAAGTTGATCGTCATGAAACCAAAAGTGGCTCTTCTGTCGGTGATCAACATCATAGACGAGTAAAATCTATGTTGGAATGTGCTAGCTTATGCTGAGCAGAATACTAATTGGTATATTAATGATTCGAGACTGTAGGAAGAGTACAATAATGGTACAGCCGCGGGTGAACGGAAATAAAATGTCTAAGAACGCTCCCCACGCAGCCGCCGTGCAAGAGCACGATCCTTTGGTTGGATAGTAACACGCTTCGCATGGACAGCAGCAAGTTTGGTGTCTTCAGCCTTAGCAACCTCCTGCAGCGCCATCACAGCAGAAGATTGGAAACGCGGGTCAGTCTGTCGAATTGAATGTGAGCAATGATGCGCGTCGCCGCAAATGGAGGAAGTCACTGACTTTCAAATCCTGCGCAATTTCACGCCGGACAAGACACTGCAAGTGCAACTTCCGACTCGGAATCAGCAACTTTGTCGACTTTTGGTAGCGACGAATTTCACGAAGAGCCACTGTTCCAGGATGGAAACGATGAGGCTTCTTCACACCACTGCCAGTCGTCTGCAGAGACGACTCGGAAGTCAGCTAGCGTCCAATGTCATCAGTGAACGTGGCTCACGTTGGCGGCAGTCTTGCAAGCAATTGTGACAGTAGACTTGACTGTAAGCTGTTTACGTTCGGCCTTGCCTGCAACACGCGTTGAGTATCGTCTCGAGCATAACCAGACTTATTGACTTACCACCGCAGGAGATGCGCGCAGTTTGCTTGATACGAGCCATTGCTTGATCGTAGTTGTCGTTGGTAGTGAGATGGTTATGGCTCTTTGCAAATCGACACCCTCATATTTATTTATTTTACAAAGTGCATGTTGAGCCTGATGCATCAGGCTCAACATGCACGGTCACTCATCAGGCCTGATGAGTGACCCTGAATCCCACAATTTAATCCCCAAGCCAAGATGGGGATGCGAAATCCAAATCACTGAGCCCATTACACGCGCTGCAGCTCTGCGCGTTCCTCAGCGCTGCAGAGGACGTCGAGGTCGGCCCCGACACCATCGAGGACCTCTTGGAGGGACTTAGCAAGGATGTCTGCATTGAGTTGACTGAGCTTGACAGCGACGCGGAGACCTCAGACACGGAGGATCTTTCTCTCCTTGTACAAGAACAATACACACCTTCCGCAATAGTTGGCATTACAGACATCGAGGATGGTGACATGGACCATTCTGAGATCCGCGTCATAGAAGAGGAAGATGGGTAGGTGTGATAATTCGCGAACTGAGATACTCTCGAGCTCTCTTTCGCCATCACGTGACATGTAACACTCAAAGCCGCGTTCAGCTATACGGGCTGGGACCAAGGACGAAACCCGGAAAATGATGCACCATCAGAAGGAACGCGGTAAGCGCTATACCCAGTCACATCACGGCCTAATGATTTACGTACCATACCCAGGAATCTTTTCCTGGGAGCATACCAATCAACCTAGAAACTTTGTGGTCCCACTCACCAACTCTACCTCCTAACTAAGATGACACAGGGAGTCGTATGAAACCACCGAAACTTGCTATTATTAACCATCAAGTGATGACATTCAGAACATTAGTCAACGACACTAGCTATAGTTACATGCTCTGTGCGGTGCCCAGACAAGTGGGCTCGTGCTCACTGCTCACAAGCTCTCATGGCTGGACACCTCACCAAGTGTGACTGGAAGGGCATAGTAGACATGAAAACCTTCAGTTTTCATCGTATATCATCATCGCAGGACTTCTGTCGCAAAAGTCAGACGGGATCCAAAAAAAAACAGCGAAAAGCCACCGAAGTGTGACTCACCTCGTTTCGATACCCTGACAAAATCATGACATCAGAAAACGCTAAGAGAACTTGGTTCGTAACGACTCACATCCACCATCCAAGCGACTTGCGCACTGAACTCCGTGGTCCCGAACGAAATGACCACATCACAGCAGAAGTCATAGAAAAAGCCCTCTGGTCCAAACAGCCTTCTCTTCGGGGTTAAAGTTGCTGCTACCTCCGTTAGATCAAAACGAACAGTGCAGAGTGTCGAGAAGGACTCTGACATAATCAATTCAGAAGGCGGTTACAGCGATGGCAAGAAACTTGCCTTCATCACGATCAGTCCACTGCGGATCTGACAGACTGCCTCGATAGCACAAGATATCCAGCTCGTCGACACCAAAATCCGACCGAGTCATTCCATCCATGTGAAACGGATAGCGGAATTCCTGTAGTTCACTGACATGAACACCCTGCAAGAACATTGTGTCAGCGTCAAATGTCACTCGCCTAATAAACATAAACCAACCTTGTGAAGAATTGCCTGAAATCTGTTCGGGACAACAGGCAGGCCAGCTGCACTCATACCCCAGGTGGCTCTCCTGGATAGATGCTCGGGATCATGCACATCGATCAATTTTGCACACGCCATGCCATAGGTAGCACGTGCAACGCGCGATTTCACCAGATGATCGACAAAAAACGAAAGGGCCCCATCGGGGACCGCTTTATGACTTTATACCATCAATAAACCTCCCTTCTATGCCCCGACAAGACGCGTACGCACACTCTGCTGGGACGCGAAAGCTCGATGCCTTGTGTCTTGAAATACGTCTGGAGTTGTGACCAGAGCCAATCGCTTGCTCCAAACCCACCGATAAGGAACGCCATCTGGAGTCACAAATATAAGTGCTGTCACTGTATTCTGACGCGGAGAGTGGCACCCACCGTGATGGGCATGGTCACACTGCTGCGTTGCTGTTCGAATGCATTGATGATAGCGTTGACGGAATCGTCGAAAAGTTTGGTGGCTTCTTGTCTAGAGGCACAGCAATTGGTCATCAGAAGGAACCGGTCAGAGTCAGACAGAGATCTTACCCATAAAGTGTCAATTTTCCGGCTTTAATGCGATGGGCTGCATCATTCTCGCGGAGACTGCCCACCTTGATGTAGGCTGGCTGATCGGCACTAGAGATGTGAAGCTTTGTTGTCTGGTCGAACGTGTTCGTGATGTCGTCTATCATTCCTGGACCAGAAAAACGCGAGCCTCGAAGATTTTCTGTATTGTTTTCAAGACGTTCAGCGTAAAACAAGACAATGAAAACATCGCCTACTTTGTAATAGCTCCTTTGCTCTGCGCGTCACGAATACTGAACCCTGCAGACGGCCTGGAGACAAGATGAATGAGAATAAATGTTGTCCCAGAAAGAACGAGTCTTACACTCCGCAGGCGCAATCTCCTCAAACGACGTCGGATCGAACTTCATCGAATACATGCTCAAGTCGATCGTACCACCACCGGCATCAATCACAACCACTCCCTGACCCTCAGTGTACTTCTCTTGGTCTGGTACCCCCGACGCGAACAAGTCACAGATGCAAAAGTGAAGACCTGCTTCACCCTCCGTCAGAAAACGCACGCGAGCACGTGCATCAGGAGTGCTAGGGACGAGCCCGGCAAGCTCAATCGCATGACGAATCTGTTGCTGCTGTGCACCCTCCCAGCCGTTGGGATGAGTAAATATGAACTGGATCTCGTCCTTGACTGATTGCCATATATAGCTGGGGTAAGACTCTTGAATGTAGTTTTCGGCGCACTGGAAAAGGTATTTGATGAAATCTTGCAGAACCTGGATAATAGATTTGCCCTTTGGGAGGGGTGGGATGTCGCTGTCCTTGATGTGTGCGGAGGAGAGATGTTTTGGGCGGAGGTGAAGTTTCCACCTGCCACCGCACGTGAGTACGGAGTAAGATGTGCTTCGGGTCGTCGATGACTGACCATTCCAACTTCACCCATTCTTTGGACACTGCCTCCTCGACCAAGTCATCCTTGAGCGCCTCGTAGCCGACCGCTTTGAGTTTTCCCTTGGCATCATAGTACATCACGGACGGCAGTTTGAAGTCGCCTACTTGACCTTGTCCAGGATACCTAGTACCGAGTCAAGACGGAATGAGACGATAAAAACCAAGCAAAGTTACTTCATCACCCCTTGAGGCTGAGGAATTTCCCCAGGCTGGAAGATACAAAAGGAAATACCACTGCAAGTGGTGCCGATATCAAATGCAATGACGAGCTGACGAGTCGGCCCAGTATATGGCTTTCGAGTGAGCATGGCTACGACGTTCACGATTCAGAGGGAATTGACTTGTGAGGGTGAGGCGCAGCTTATATACACTGATAGCGGCGATCAATGCTCCACGGCATCGAGAAGTCGAGAACCAGGTCGCCGCCGCATGCTAGGGGAAACAAGGGTCAGAAGTGAGTCATTCCCAGGCAAGACCAGTGCTAGGGCGCAAGCCAAGCACAAGTCACAACTAGCGCCGTAGTAATAACGACGTGTCCATAAGTCTTAGAAGACCTTTTAGGTAGACCCCGCCTTCAAAGCGTAGTATTGGGTAGGACTAGACCCGCCAGTTGTTACTCAATGATATCGGTTGTCCAAAAAGAAGAAGAAAAAGAAAAAGGACATGGAAAATCTCAAGATAAGTATGGCGCCGGTTGTGCACTCTGGGATATAGATCCATTTGGAAGTACATTTACGCCTGAGCAGCATCTTCTCAGAACTTCGATGCCATGATGCAGATCAGCGTCGCCCATTCAGGCTCACTCAGGCTTACCTCGGGGGTCCGTCTAAACCCCATATGGCTCCATTGTCAGCTCCATCTGTACGCGTGAGTTTTCAGTGCCTCACCTACAATTCGCCCACTGCCCACTGCTTTATACTCGGGTTACCGGTTTCTCCAACCTCAACGCATTCTGCGTGTTGCTTCCGTTGATACCATCCATGTCAATGTGTCCGCACAATTATGGCGAGGACAGCTCCCACCATCACCGAGCCATTGTTCCAGAGTCTGTTCCCGGTCCTTCACTGGAGGTATGGCGCCCGTGATTGGTATGGAGACAATCGTAACGTGATATGTACGACAGACAGTGGAGTCTTCTGCCATCGCAACGCGCGAGCCGTCGTCCGCCCCACGTGCCACCTACACCTCCCACGTTCGATACGAGGACGCCCCGAGTCGCTCCTTATCTGAGCCCCAAGGTCTTCACGACGCGCAGGAGCGAGTACATGTAGAACGTGACGACGCAAAACACCCGAAAACACCAGCTACATTTACCGAGGATGAAGGATCCAAGTACCCAAGGGAAGGGGAAGTGATCAAGGTGAGAGACGAGGTAATGGAAAAAAATACTCGGAGGAGAAATACATGCTCAACTCTACTTTACAGTTGCAGTTCAGACCACTCAAAGAGGAGAGTCGGTATCGGTATGACGTGGACCGTAATGACGACAAGCGGGCTACCCCGCGTGAGGCGCATTATCCATCCTTGAAGGAAAAAATCGATATTTCTCGCCCTCCTCCTGCACATGCCAAGGACGCGGACGCGGTGGCTCCCGCATCAGCAAATTTCCCACACGTTTACGAGGCACAACTCAGTGTTCTCCGACACGAACATCAAGCGGCGCTCGAGAAACAGAAAAGATTGGCGAATCGCTGTGTGTCCCTCGAGCAGCAGTGCGAGGAGCGAACAAAGAAGCTCAATGCCGTGCGCCTCGAACGTCACAGAGTACGTATGCAAAGGAACGAGGTTGAGGATGCCTATTCTGTGCTCTGGCAACGGTATGAAGAGCAGACGAAGGAACTCAATGCTGCGCGTCACGAGCGTCATGTTGCAGTCGAGCGGAAGCAAAAAGCGGAGGAACACTACAACACACTGAGGCAGAAGTATGAGGCGCAGAGAAATACGTACGACAGCCTACGTCACGAGTATCATTCATCAAAGGCAACCCTCGAGCAGCGCACATCGGAATTACAAGGCATTCAGAAGTTCCTCACGACCGCAGACAAGTTCTCGGGCTCAGAGGTCGTGAATACGGTACGGAAGCTCAACGAAGAGGTGGAGCAAAACACGACGTTTATGGTCGATTGGGCGGTCGAGAAGTTTATACCCGAGACACCGCCTACGGATGAGATGACCACGCAGACGATTGAACAGACCAGGACGTCAGATGTCTTGGGTATGACATTGATGCGGTTGCTCGGCACGAAGAAGTACCGAAACAATTCTATCTTGGTTGAAATGGCTTTTCAGGCCTATCTGATGTATGAATTGTACTTGATCGCGTCACAATGGAGCGTCAGACAAGAAGAGCAATCTCATATCGTGTACATCGATGAGATATACCAGAGGATGCGGGATGCAGGTGAGAGACTCTGGATATATTACAGAGTCATGCTGAGGAGACACACGACGGTTTGACAGAGGGGCAAGCCATATCTGGGAATTGGCGTGCTCTCACACGGGCGTATATGTTGTCCGGTTGTATCAACAATCCTGAACTCGGGCAAAAGTTTCAGATGATGATCATCTCAGGTTTCTCCGACATCCTTTTAGCAGCAGGCTGCACCGCGGCTAAATCTGACATCACATCTGAACTGTGGTCAAAATTCGCAGAGAAGATCGCACGTTTCGTTTCGCTTGCTGGTGAAATGAATAGAATTATTGGTGTGGGTGTAATCTCGGAGGATTTTGAAGTGCAGGTGGTACGGCCTGAGGCGGTTTTTGACGAGAAGACGATGGAGGACGCGCATGACAGTGGCGGTAGGAGAGAAGAACACAAGGAAACTGTGCTGTGTACGACAGAATTGGGGTTGATGACGGTAGGAGCGGGCACGGGACAGAATGGGAAACCATGCGACTTAATCATCATGAAGCCAAAGGTGGCTCTTCTGTCGGTGATCGACATCTTAGACGAATAAAGTCGATGTTGGCTGACACTAGCTTATGCTGAGCAGAATACCGATCAACATATCCATGGTGACGTTCTCTCGCAGATCAAATGGAGATTAGGAATGATTCGAGATTGTAGGAGGAATACAATGATAATACAGCAGGGTAAATAGAAATAAAATGTCTACGAGCGTTCCCCACGCAGCCGCCGTGCAAGAGCAAGATCCTTTGGTTGGATAGTAACACGCTTCGCATGGATGGCAGCAAGATTCGTGTCTTCAAACAACGACACGAGGTAAGCCTCAGCAGCCTCCTGCAGCGCCATCACAGCAGAAGATTGGAAACGCAGGTCAGTCTGTCGAATCGAACATGAGCAAACAGTCGTCGCAATAGAACAAGTCGCTGACCTTGAAGTCCTGCGCAATTTCACGGACAAGACGTTGGAAGGGCAACTTCCTGATCAGCAACTCTGTCGACTTTTGGTAGCGACGAATTTCACGAAGAGCCACTGTTCCAGGACGGAAACGATGAGGCTTCTTCACACCACCAGTCGTCTGCAAAGACAATGTCAGCTAACGTTAAATGTCATTGGTGAATGACTCACGTTGGCGGCAGTCTTGCGAGCAGCAGACTTGGCTGCAAGTTGTTTACGTGGGGCCTTGCCTGCAACACACTGAGTCTTTTTCCAAACACAAACCAGAGTTGTTGACTTACCACCGGTGGTTTTGCGTGCAGTTTGCTTGGTACGGGCCATTGCTTGAATGTAGTAGTCGTTGGTAGTGTCGTTGGAGTGAGATGGTTATGGTTCGTTGCAAAGTCGACGCCCTCATATTTAAGTTGTCGCGTCGCGTGGTCACGTGCAGGCGCGTTCCACCGATCAACTGACAACAATCAACAATAATCAACAATATTTCGTTTTACGGAAATTCCACACAGCCACCGCATCGGCCATATATAGTGACGCGGGTGGTCAAGGGGCTCCACATATCTCTCGCTTTCACCGCGACACACAACAGCCACACTCTCAACTTTTCATTCATCCACCAACACCTCTCACTTAGAAATGTCTGGTCGTGGCAAAGGTGGCAAGGTAAGTTAGAAGCGTACTCGATTTGAGTTTCTCGTCTGACCAAATGACAGGGACTCGGAAAGGGTGGTGCAAAGCGTCACCGCAAGATTCTCCGTGACAACATTCAGGGTCAGTGTGGCTCACTTGAAGAATGATGGGTGTGCTAACTGGAAGCAGGTATCACGAAGCCCGCGATTCGTCGTCTCGCACGTCGTGGGGGTGTGAAGCGTATCTCTGGTCTGATCTACGAAGAGACCCGTGGCGTGCTCAAGATTTTCCTTGAAAACGTGGGTTTGAATACTTTGCGTCATTTAATTATGTGTTTACAATTCGTACAGGTTATTCGTGATTCGGTCACATACACTGAGCACGCCAAGCGCAAAACTGTTACTGCTCTCGATGTCGTCTATGCCCTCAAACGTTCAGGGCGTACGCTCTACGGCTTCGGTGCATAGATATTTTGAACTTGGCTGTGTATTTATCGTTGTACGATTTAGTGTACTGTAATCTTATTCGCTGCCACTCCAAAATGTAGTAAGAACCAGATGGAGTTTAATCTCCCCAAACTAGACCTAAAACTTCAAGATCAGAAGACGGTTGTTCCAATCTTACGGTAGAGTTTGGCAGCTGTATGTTGGCAAGTATGCTGAAATGTGGCAAATATTATTGTTTTCACCAAGCAGTATATCTGTTTCCTGCGCCTGCAGTCTCGGATTCCGATTATGCACTCACTTCAAGTTCCTCCACAGTGCTCAACCTGACGAGAAGTCTCCCCAATAAGACTCATCGTCATCTTTCACGACCTTTCCCCAGCTGACCTCACCACTATCACGGTGGCTCGACTCTGTCGCCAATGGAGAGCTGTCGCCGAGTGGCTCCTGTACATAAATCTTCATATCCGAGATCCTTTCTCCAGCGTCTCCCTTTCCCTATAACACCTCGAGGCGTTGCCAGACCATCGTCTCCCACCCGCATCCTGCTAGCGGTCTAAGCAAGCTCCACATCTGGTGGGTATCTGACCACGCTGACCACTATTCGGATCCCCACCTCGGTACAGCACTCTCGCACCTCTCCTCTGCAATTAGTCTATCAACAAATCTGGAGTCTTTGGACCTTTACCTCAGTTTCCCTTCTCGTCCAGACTATTCGATACCGGGAGCACTCTGTTTGCCCAGCAGAAACACGGTCTTGCATTCCTTGCGCTACATCTCTCCCAGCGCGGTTGGTTATCTCGCTCACAGCCACCTCCTTCAACTCCTACATAATACGCCATCAATACGGTATCTTGGACTCCCCGATTATTGCGACCAATTATTCCTCCACCCTCATGCCCTTCCATCCTTGACTTTATTCTGTGGCTCACCTCGTGTAGCTGCCACGGTCCTCCCGGGAGATCCATCCAGTCCCTTGCTCTCGTTGGGCAGGACTATGTAAGAGAACTGGACTTTTTCCAAAATGACAAGGACCAGCGTCCCGCTTCGGCACCTGGCATCGTAAGTCCAACGCGTTGACGTTTCCCTTTTTTTGTCCGCTCCGAAAACACGTGAAAGCTAAAGTGTGTTGCATTACATACATATGTGGTTACGAATAGCGGCTGCTGGCAGCGCTTTCTCATCTGCTCGGCGCATTCGGCCGCCTCTCGACGCTCGACCTGTCCCCGACCCATGTAGACTACACCGGCCCGAGTAATAGCGCCGAAGAATTGTCACTCTGTCAATCCTGGCAGAGCACCTGTCCTTCACTTCGTCGCATCGCCTTTCCCTCTCAAACCGAATAACGTATCACGAGGAACAAGACGAATGGATATCCTTGCTCCCGGGGGGTTCGCGGAGACGAGTGAGTCGTACATTTCTATTCGCCCGTACTCTGTTTTGCCTTGCACCGTTCTCAACTGGTAAAAATAAATCGATAAACCACCCTTTTTTTCTTTTACCTTATGCGTATCGTGTTTGGCCTGCATTCCATCCGTCGTCGCCCGTGACCACGAAGAAACACTCTGGTTCCTGACCCTCCTGCTTTTCACCGCGTGTCTCGGGAGCCTCGGGGCTGCACCTGCTCCGAGGTCGCCGGGAATATTTGTTATTCCCTCCCCCTTTGTTTCTCCCTTCCTCGATACTTCCCTCTCTCGTTGATACCCGCACCCGGAATCCATGTCATTTGTCTCATAACGGGACGCGAGGGGAACCATTTGGAGTCACACCCAGTCATTGATTAATGGAAACTATTCGAGAGGGGCTATCACGATCTTTCATCCAGGAAACACCTACAGACATGGTCAACAGAAAAGAAAGAAAGTGTTCATTACAGTGGGTTATTGGAATGACGGTACATACATTCGTGCTGATCCAGACTCATGATGCGTGCATAAGTATATAGGAGTGAGGAGAGGCAAGTAGGAACAAAAAAGAAAGGAAAGAACAAAAAGCACGCACACACGTGCGTCATATGTCCGATATGACAATGGCAACGGTTATAATAGGGGCGAAACCATGGAGATACATCCGATAGGGTATCACGAGGCTGGGTAACAGTCAACGTCAAAAGAGTTAAAAAAAGAAAAATGGAAGCGACACGCGGGAATAAAGCGTGCCGAGGAAAAATTATGTCCCTCCTTCCGACTCGTCCACGAATATATCGGTGTAGTGTTCCAAAATTGTCTCGATGGCCTTTAAAAATACATATGTGAGCCCGAGGTGTCCTCCGAAAAAAGAAATAGGGGGAGAAAAAGACAAAAGTGTGCACGCTCACCTTGTTCTGGAAAGCCGCATCCACCATGCTACCGTTCCCATGCCCAGAGATACTCCCATTGCTTGATATCTGGCCAAACAGCGTTGGCCCGAACACGATCGCAAGGTTCTGAATCGACATTGAATTTTCGGCTTCACACTGTGCGATCCTGCATATCCACCACTCGTCAGCACGATACTTGCGACGGACATACGTTCTCACGACTAACTTGTGTAGGTGACCCATAAAGTACTTTAGCGTCGCATAGTTTGGGTCTGGCAGGTCGTTGACACGTTCGTGGAGCCGAATATGTCTCAAACGGTCGTTCTCGATTCCTAACTTTAATTAGAATAGGAGAGAAACGAAGCGACCGACCGGCTCACTGGCAGCATCTATGAAGCCTTGATGGAGATTTAGGGTAAGAAGAGGGTCCGGTAGTTCCCTAAACCACAGTTTGAGCACGCTAGTGACGTTGTTGATATCGGACGTCCATTCTTCCGAGTCCAAGTCCACAGATTCCATGTCTGAAGAACGATGTCAATCATTCGTCCCGAATAACATGGTATTTACCTCACCCTTGTCTAGTCGTTCTTTCAGTAAACTGACTTTTCTTGCCATACCACTGATGCGATAGATTCCCTGCGAGTATTGTCCATGTTTCTCTATTGCCGCACAACACTTTTCTAGGATAGGCGGAATCTCGACGCTGTCTCTGGCCATTTGTTCAGCCAGATCAACACCAAACGTGGGCCGGCCACGGTCAGTTATTGGCGGGTGGGCTCCATTATTCGCCACCTGTGGATGCTGCGCAACAGCATAGCCTCCACCTAATGTGGGTAGAGGTGGAAGCTGATAGGGGTCGGGGAATGAATAACACCTCAAATGAATTAAAAAGGAAGCACGTACGAAACCTTCCTCCGCAGGACCTTCGCGTCTTGGTCCCCGAGGAGCGCCCCCATGAGCATATGCATAATTTTGCATATATGTCTTGAAGTCCGCGCGATTGTCAATGGATTCAATGAGCGCCTTAAGACCGGTCCCTTTGAGTGCTACGTTAGGGACCGCTTTAATAGCTTGGACAGGCTTGCCTTCTTCGGATGAGACAGGAACAAGAGTCGATCCGTCACTAAGCACGATGCTTTCAAATAGAAAGGCATATCTCGTCAAGTGGTACTGCGTTCCGAGATCGATTTCATCAGCACACTCTTTGAGGGACTGCATCTGTGATGAGCACGAGGACAGTACATTAAAATGTACACACGAACCCGTAAGATACGAGGAAGTTGGAAATTGAAGTATTCTTGTCGCATGGTTTGGGTGTCAGTGAAAGCCTTCCGATATGTGTCCGATGCGCTCGAAACACGTGACCGAATATCGTCTTCCTGTCGTTGGATCTAGCCGATCATCAGTCCTCCACATGAAACCAATCAAGATCTGAACGCAGACATTTCCGGGATTTTTGCCCCTCATAAGCAAACCGCCTTTGGCTACGGCCTTTCCGAGCACGCGTTTGCCCCCTAAGACTCCAGGGGCTTTGGCATGCACTACGCTTTCGTTAAGTGGTTCGCCTTCTTTCTGGAGCAGCACGCGCTCCAGTTCTTCCGACGACACATCTAGCCGAGTTTTGCTCTTTTCCATATTCATCTCCGCCTCTTGCAGGGCACGCTCGTAACGGCTTGCCAACTCCTTAGTCTGCATCCAGATCAGAAGCATGTTCTTGATCGGGAGGGTCTTTGCAAACAAACCTGTTTCCTGTTCTTATCAACTTCCTTTGCCAGAGAAGCGAGCTCATCGCTCATTTCATTGAGGCGTTGAGCGAACCTGATCCTGTTGTCGGCCATGACTTCATGGAGTTTCATAGAAGATTGCCACGCATGCACGAAAGACCTGGAAACAACGCGGATAAGTTCGCCGTTAGTAATCGAAATGCGCTGTACGTTACCCAGCCTTTCCGTCGTTCATGGAGTATACCTCCGATGTGCCCCGAGCCAGTTTCTGCAAACTCTTGCCATACTCTTCTTCAAGAACAGCCCGTTTCTTGAAAAAGACCGAAGCCTCCTGTTGTGGTTATATATCAAACTCAGTATCATGTCACACCGTGACGGATGCAAGAAGGATGACCACTGACCCGACAGGACACCATGCTCTGTTTGATGCGATCCAAGAGGAGGGGCACACCACACTGCCATGCCAGGTATCAAATGTAGCCATGCTCCAAATCCAGGACGGCGTCACTCACGTCTAGTTCGCACAACG
Organism: Boletus rufocinnamomeus; assembly: GCA_038092675.1. Classification (NCBI taxonomy): domain Eukaryota; kingdom Fungi; phylum Basidiomycota; class Agaricomycetes; order Boletales; family Boletaceae; genus Boletus; species Boletus rufocinnamomeus. The sequence goes on from JBBPQV010000501.1 coordinate 17,767, forward strand.
CTCTCAGAACGTTCTCATCGAAGCTGTGTTCTACCAAGCTGGCTACGTCACTCGGGATGGTGGACAGCGTATCCTTCCGGTCGACGGCGATTGGGACGCTGTCCCGCCGTCTGGACGTAGACGATCTTCCTAGCGAATCAGAACTTGATCGAGGGGGCGGTGATGACGGTTTCCCTGGTACGGACGTGAACGCCGGCGTCGTTGCAGATTCGTGCAAGAGCGGGAGGTTGCCAGGGTGGGTGAGGCCATATGGTGCATGACCTGGATTACTTGGGTCGGAGTGGTCAGCGGAGTCCCATACAGATGGAGAGTAGCCGTCGTCGCCCATGGCTACATCCACGACGAGTAACACGACGAGCGGGACGAAAGGGCAATGTCGGAACGATGAGGGGTATCCACGACACCACTGGACCGTTGACGCCTCATACCGCAGCTTTGTTACGTAATCACTTTCCATTTCAGGATGAATTACCCCCTCTCGAGTGACACGTCGCTCGGTGCCGTGCTTGTCCTGACTTACTTCTTCATGACCACGCCTGAGTAACTCTTATTTCATATCCATGTCCATTTCAACCATGCAATCTGTACCACACGGCTATGACTCATTCGAGAACTCATTATCTAAATACGCGACAGGAAAAATGTCCAGCCAATCCAATCCAATCCAATCATCACATGTCAATGGCCGTTCGTCCTGCCTGCACAGCGTGGACACGCGACGTCGTATGCATCTGTGATAATGCCTTGGTCTGGCAGCATCCTTGTCCCATTGTGTCAATGCAGAAAGTTTGACAGACATACAAGCCACTTACTCTTGCCTGCATGTCGATTCACAGTCATGCGGCTCGGTCTCGTGCCTACGACTGAACTTGCATCGCTCTTTGTTGCAGTCAACCTGCCAAGGTCAGCGTTTTAGTTGAGAATTCCGAAGAGCAAATGCCCCACGGAGCGTACCGTCTGTTCTCTGACCTTGGAATGGTGACTACAATGGTATTCGTGGAACTGTGAGATTCTGAAGCACATTCTGGAAAGAACCAAGAGTTGGGCGATGGCGGAATAGCAACTGGGTGCGTCGGATACCAACTCGCCATCCTCATGCGTATAAATACTTCTCGAAATGCCCGATAGGACGGACCCTTTGGGAATGACCGCGCAGATGCAAACCCGGACCAAAGCGCAACAACTTGGCTGCAACGAACCTGCACGCAAAGCCTGAGAAAATGAAACAGGAGCAATATGGACCGAATGGGCATCACTGGTCCAGAGGTCAGTGAGGACAAACCAACTCATGCAAAAAGCCAAGTCCCCACGTGGCGATGTGGTGGGTCATTCTGCGAAGTCTCCCGAGAGGCCGGGGGCTATGAGACCGCATCCGGTTACACGGAGTGTTGGGGGTCGATCAGCAGACGAGGCAGTTGGTTCTCCCCAACTGGAGACAAATTACTGGTGCTAAAGGGTGGCGGGTGGGATCCCCAGCGAGTTCACTCCGCGAGGCATCCTTAAACACATTACCGTACGTGGTCTCACGTATGTTCGCATTGTTTCTACTTCGAGCCTATATCCAGGGCCACTGGGATGAGTTGAATGTCCGACAGTATCGTCCACAGCCTGACAGAGATGAAAATACCTGTCCTCGAGGCTGACGTCAAATCAGGACATGGCAGAATTCACAAGCCGCACGGATATGAACGAGGGGTGGAGAAAAACAAAAACCCAAAGACCTGGGAGGGTGAAGATGGTGGACCCCAAGACCCGTCGAATGCGGCCGAAAGCAGAATCCTGGAGTAAAGTTTGCATGACTTGAGGACAAGCCCTCTGAGAGCGAATGAATGG
>JBBPQV010000502.1:0-19549 GCA_038092675.1 Boletus rufocinnamomeus
AGGAATTAGTCCCCAGTGAGATCAATTATATCAGAAACAAAACGAGATTGTTTGCCTAGCCCAGAATCTTCGCTTTTGATTCTCTTAGGCTTTGGTTCTTCTGACAACCTGGCTTCTAGATCTTCAAGTCTTTTGAGTTCATTCTGTTACACGATATGAGAATGCATGCAGTATGAATGAAAACTCAAGATGGATACCTTCAGATTCTGTATCCTCTCTTGCAATTCAGCTTTATGCAAGTCATTGCTCTGGGATCTGGCGGGGTCTGGTTGGGGACTAGGGCTGTGATCAGAGCCATTCAGTCCCGGAACAAGACCATGCGCCTGTAACAAAGCTGAGATATCAAGTTAAAAGCCCAAGAAAGTGCTGATAGAATGAAAACCAATGTTACCGATTGGTCTGTACTTGAAAATAAAGAACAGCGATGGTTCATCATTGACAACTAGGCGGGAAACAGATTTGGAGGGGCGATCGTTCCTAGCTCTCTCTGGACCGAAGCTGGGAACGTTGGATGATACGTGAGCGATCATCTCGACGGCAACACGTACCCTATCCGATGGTGAGCTGCCTTGTTGGATCTCTCGTGAAATTTGTCATCGTCGTCCGGTACACCCATATCCTTGTGGCGAACACGACGGTCATTGACCAGCTTCCCATGTTCGATTTCCAAAGAGATCTCTCCAAATCCTGGAGGAACCTCTTTATTGAGCAGACGGTCATCATCTAGATATCAATGATGAATTCGATCTCAGCCCAACTTGCACGATAAAAGAAAAAACGAAACTCAACCGCTAAGCTGAATACGCGAAAACATGAAATCGCGCGTTTTGGTATCCGTACCGATGCTGGACATCTCTCCTGTATCCCCGTCGCCCAAAGGACCGGGGTACATGGGTGAACCGCCACAGAAGATGCCATCTACAGTCACCCAGCCTGCGTTCCCTTTTGTGCGTGTTTCGGCGTGACAATGCCATTTGATGCTGAACGTCTGGCCCGGGAAGATTCAGCCTGAGAGGAGATGAACTTGAAACGCGTCGTTTTTCGTTTATTACCTTGTCTTGTTCTGAAGCGATCCAACACGTCGTTCTTGTTGGAGTCTCGAACTCGACGCGGTGTTCTTCTAGTTCTTTGTCGTCGACGAGGACGTGGACGGTGTAATCACCTATTTGCATGACGGGTGGCGTGTCACGGTGTCGGACGTGGAGGAATCAAGCGTTGGCGCGAGAACACGTGACGGTCTTATGCGCGTTGCTTTGACGCTCGACTTTCAGGAGGTGCTCACACGGATCGACTCGATAATACAATTTATTCCGACCTCGGACGCCTCTTACACATCCGCTACTCCTCTAATTTGATCTAGATTCCTTTGCCTCATCCCGACAAGTCACAAGTAAGTGGTTGACTTCACGGTGACACGGTCCGATTTCATCCAACCTGGTGGTTCTTGATACAGTGGAACCATCTAGACATGTTGATACAGATATGCCACCTAGGTTTACACAGAGAGACGAAATTCGAGAAGGTGGTATTTCCCGGGGGTCGTCTACTTCGGTGAACGTGAGGAGATCGAGTGCTGATGGAAGAAGTGCTCGGCGGACGAGGAGGTCCATTTTACGACATGCAGCATCGCTCTTGAAACCAGACACAGGACTCGGACTGTCTCCGACTGTGGGGAAGCGTCAGATCGATAGTACTGTCATCTTGTAAGTTGTCACCTCGTTCTGGATTTCAATTCACATGGGTGACATTGTAGATCTGAATATACTCCTGGTCTTCGTCCCAATATCTGTATGCTCTTTCTCCCTGCCAAAGAAGATAATCAAATTGGATTATCCATGCCTAGTGGGCACCCAACTTCGTCATACCAAATCAACATATTACTGTGTTTGCCTGTATGCTTGTCCGCTACCTCCTTTCCTACTTCCTGATTTCATCCCCCCCAGGCTCCTCCACAGCGTTAATACCGTTGGCTCAGGTTGGTTGACTGAATTGCAGTACCACCCACAGCCTTGTATTTACGGGCCGATCAGCTGCTCGCTTTTGCTACTGAGGGACTCTCGCTGCGTGTCGAACAAACGTTGGCCGGCCTCATCAATGCAACCTTGGTCAGTGCATTGCGAATATATCACAATCCCGTCTCACATATTCTGCGTAGGGAAACACGCAAGTCAAACCGTTATGTTCGAAAACGTGACCGCTCACCACTCTGCCCCACGGTGTTGAACTTGTTGTTTCGGTACGTAGAGTGTCGTGAACGCTCATGCGTTCTCTTCGTTTTACATTCACCTTAGATCATCGCTTTGACTAAATGTCAACTCACGATCGTACAATCCTCGCGTGAGCCACTAGCATTCTTGTGCCTATTGCGCCTACTTGACATCCACCGCGCTCCTAGTTATCGGTTCTATTCTGAGTAACATACGCAAGTGTGGTCGACACTTCCATCGACTGTTTCACTAATGTCAGATTCCCATAGTGCTTGTTCTCGGCACGTGTTTCTTCGCAGGCGGCTTGCGATTCTCAGAACAGGGCTTTGGCATGAGTGCGGGTTTCCTGGGCGTATCACTATTCTTCCTTACTTGACAACAAACCAAAGGTGCCGCACAGCTCAACTCATCATTGTTGACAATCAGTGTCATCGCTGTCCTGTTGCCTGCAGCCCCCCTCACAATCCTTCAAGGATTTCTAGGTTTCGATGAGGCCACTGTCGCCCATCAAATCCTTAAAACCAGTCATGGTGTAATATTTTTCCTTGGGTTCCAATTTACGCCCTAATCTCATGTCTGTTTTTTTTTTCTAGTTTTCCATCATTCTGCTCTTTAGTATGGTCTTTGTGTTCCAAGGTGTCTTTGCAAAGCTGATGCTTCTTCTCATTCTTCAGTCTACATGTCTTATTTGTTCTTCCAACTCTGGTGAGAATCCCTTCACGGGAAGGCTGAAGAGGAGGTTTCTTCAGGTGAAGACATCTCCGACGCCAAGCTACGACGGGCCTGTGTCGCCCGTTGGTTTGCATCCATCGCAAACGGAGAGCGCGCACTTTCAAGAAAATGACGTTGCATCGACTGAGCAGAGTGGCCCAAGGACCGATCTCGATGGTTCTGGACCACCTATGACACGGTTGGAAATCAGCGAGCAGTGTGAGGAACAAAAGCCTCAGATGAGTGTAGCAGTATCTTTTTGCCTCTTGGCAGTCACCACAGCGGTGCATCTTTCCACCATCCCAACTCGAACGGCACTGACGCATGGTTTGTATCACAATGCAGCTCGTTTCCGTCACTGCGAATTTCCTTGTTGACTCCATTGACGGCATGATAGAGTATACATACTGGCATCAGCAAAGAGTTCGTCGCTGTCGTTCTCCTACCCATCGTTGGAAATGCAGTAGACCACGTCACCGCAGTCACGGTGTCCATGAAAGACAAACTAACTCTTAGCCTGGGTGTTTCGGTCGGCGCCACCATCGTGAGTAGGATCCGATCACTCTGCTTTGTACAAAGGCACTTAGGGTTACCCCGCCTAGCAAATCGCACTGTTCGTCATTCCATACGTATAATCGCTCAATGCGTGGCCTGTTGCATATTGTATTCACCACCCTTCATCACAGTTTGATGGTCGTATTGGGATGGATGATTGGGAAGCCATTGACTTTCCTATTCGACCCACCCGAGTCCATTATTATGTTCCTCTCTAGTAAGTGTAGCACGACAATAATTTCTCCACGGTCACGATTGACTCGTGTGTTGTCTAGTGCTCACGGTGAACTATGCCGTCCAAGACGGTAAATCTAACTGGTTCGAGGGTGCGATCCTCATATGTGAGTTGCGCCCTCTCGCGCAAGGAGTTCGTGCTGAGGTGCTACTAGGCCTGTATCTCATGCCCTGTCTCACTTTCTTTTATTATCCCGGTAGCGCGATGTGTTTGTTTTGTTGTCCCTGACCCAATTGACTTTGCAGGTTCACCAAGCGTTTTCGCCAATTGTTCGTAGATCTGTGGGGTTCCCTGTTTCGACCGCACATCGGCTTCTGCTCTTTATCTACCTAATTTTATGGCATGACCAGTAGAATATTCAACTATAGCATAGATAACATCGCTGCTTGGTTCGACTCCCTAGATGTTACGCACTACTGCAATACTATTGGTGCAACTTTGCTTGGCATGTGATTTCGTTGCCGGGTGTTCCCTCGCGCGTTCGAGCAGCAACCTCGTCATCACTTCCATTGACTAGTAGCAAGTAACAGAAACCATGTCCAAGCTACCCGCCGTTTTCGTCGATCCCGAAGACTCTCAATTGGTAGTAGACGTGAAGAAACAGGTTCCGGAGGACCAAGATTACTCGTACACGGAGCGAGACGTTATCCTTTACAACCTCGGTATCGGTGCTACCGAGCAAGAGCTTCAATGGACGTACGAGAATCACGAGGAGTTTGGTGCTCTCCCCACTTTTGGGGTCATCCCACAGTTTGGTGCTAGCTCAGGTGTACCACTCGGATGGCTCCCGAATTTCAACCCGGTGCGTGTCTCAGGTCAACCCTCCCTTCTCGGATCCAAACGAGACTGTCTACTGCGCTTTTCTTGCCATTGGCGGGCGATGGCATTTCTTCTTCTTTCTTTCTTTATTTTATTCAAGTTTAAATTTTTTTTCCGTTGTAGGCAAAGCTTTTGCACGGCGAACAATACTTGTCTATTAAAGCTCCTATACCTACTGAAGCGAACGTCGTGAACACAACCCGGTGTGTAACGAACCTAAACCCATTGAGTCGAGTCAACTGACCATACGAAACACAGATTACTCGAAGTCCTAGATAAGGGCAAGGCCGCTTCTGTCACGACCCTCGTGCAGACCAGGGACAAGGACACGGGACAGCTTCTCTTTGAAAACCAAGCCACCGTCTTCATCCGCGGGGCGGGCGGTTTCGGGGGTAAACGTTCAGGAACCGGTACGTTTTTCATTTTTTATCGGCCGAACTCGGTTTACGCCCAACGTTTTCTCCTCACCCACGCGACCTCGGACGTGTTTGTTATAGACAGGGGTGCAGCGACGGCAGCAAACGTACCACCGAAACGCGTGCCAGATGCTGTCATGGAAGAAAAGACGTCACCCACGCAGGCTGCACTATATCGGTTAGTCCCCCATCATATCGTTGGTGATCTCTATCCCGGGCAATCTCTCACATTGAGCTTTCAATCGCGTAAATCAGTCTGAGCGGGGATTACAATCCGTTACACGTAGGCGTCGTCTCCCTCCCTCTTTTAGTGAACGCGGGTCAGACTGACAGCACACTTTCACTTTTATATAATATATATATCTGTATATATACGCCATCTGATCCCCATTTGGCATGCTCGTTGAACGAACGATGTCGAATCGGCCGTTTCGACCCAGATCTCGCCTGACTTTGCCGCGATTGGGGGGTTTGATCAGCCGATACTACACGGTGCGCCATTTTTGCCGAATCAAACGTTTTCTGCATTTGACAAGAATCAAACGGTTGTGGGGGTGTGATGACACACAGGACTTTGTTTCATGGGGATCGCGGGGAAGCATGTGCTCAAGACGTTTGGTCCCTACCAGGACATCAAGGTCCGGTACGTCGCAGAAAAAAAAAACGCGGGGTTCTCGTTTTGAAGGAGCCCCCGGCGGATCACGTCATATGTGATTCAAGGTTCACTGACTTCAATCATTATTTTCCTCATACCCCGCAGGTTTGCCGGCGTCGTGTACCCCGGCGAGACGCTCGTGACAGAGATGTGGAAGGAAGGTAACAAGGTGATATTCAGTACGTCGCGCATTTTTTTTAGTAAAACATGGTTCTTGGGATGGGAATGCGGGAATGCGTGTGCTCATGTTTCGTGATTGCTATAGCTACGAAAACCAAGGAACGAGGGACCAGCGTTTTGACCAGCGCCGCGGTGACGCTGGCGAATGGGGACAAGGCGAAGTTGTAGGACAATCCATGGATCGTTCTCTTCTTGGAGCGGCCTGTATGCGGCATTTTGGAACCCCCAGAAGCTTGAGGATCCGATTAGTTTTTTTATCCGCGGGGTGTGTATGAGATTACGGGAAATGAAACAAATGTAGCCAGCCCCCCCCCAGCCAATCGAATTGTGATTGTAGCATCTGACCTGGATGGCTCCGTCGTATGCGGCTTAGCTCAAATTCACATTGACGCCACTTCGAGTCTGTACAGTGCGGGATCACGTGTCTGTGTAACAATGCCAATAGTAAGAAAAGTCGTTGGGTGTGGGACTATCTACATGACGGTCCAAAACTCGATAAATAAACTTGGAAGTCAAAGCATCCACAAATATTGGGGCGACGTGTAAAGTAAAGCATAGACGGGAGGGCACGATCTGAGCGACCGGCACATGTGTGGGGGCACGTTGACCGAACGACGATCCTGCCCGAGTAGGCGTGTCTTCTGACACCTCAACACGTCAACACGGGATCAGCACCTGAAAAAGTGCATGTGTCAGAAACATCACGGAACACGGGGCGCGCCACCGGAGCAAGGTAAACTCCAAACAGCGACGTACCGGGGTAATACCAAAACGTGACACAGAGGATGAGGTAAAGGCCTAGTGATCACCCGTGGTCAGTAACCAAAAAAAAAATAGCCGGTGCATTGACATGGCATAGGTCGAGACGATGAGAGAAACGTACAGATGAGGATCGTCCCTTCGAGCCAATTTGACTTGCCGTCCTGGACGACGTAGTTGACTGTGAGCACTGCATAGACCGTCACGGGTTACAGATCGTTGGATTGGTAAGAGGAAAATAGGGACACACCTGATAGGAACATGACAATGGATTGGAGAGGGTCAAACAGGAGTGTGAGTGGCTTGCCGAGTATCCATGCCAATGTGACGATAAACCTGTGTTGGTGATCAAGGTAAGCATCCTTGGCACCGTGGTCTGTAACCGGGAGAGGAGGGGGGACGACGTACGGAATAACGAAGAGCGCGATTTGCTGTTGGACGAGGTTAATTGCATTCTGGGAACGGTGTATAATGGAGAACTAACGATGCTGGAACCAACTGCAACACCTAGACTCAACGTCAACTTGTCCTTGACAGATACCGTCACCGCCGTGACGTGCTCTGCGGCATTTCCGACAATGGGGAGGAGAATGACTCCAATGAACTCCTTACTGATACCTCCGGTTGCAGTCAGCCCACTGATGGAGTCTACCAGAAATTCTGCAGTAACAGCAACGAGCTATGCCGATCGTCAACGATCACCTTTACTATGAGGAGCGCATATAACCAATAAACTTACTACGGTGACGACGGCCAAGAGTCCAATAGACACAGGAACGCTCATTTGAGGTTCCTCGGTTTCCTCCTCAAGTAGCATTGGTGCGACATGACCCGACTCCGGATCGGGGGTTGGCTGATCAGCGTGGGCCGGCTTGTCCCCTAACGTCAAGAAACCGGGCTGGGGAGAGGATGGAGGCGAGGTGACCAGTGGCGCTTCACCGTATTGGGGCGCCGCAGGTTGCTTTCCACGATGGAATTTCTTGATCTTGAATGGGTTGACTGCGTATCTCTTTGATTCCAGAATTTCTTCGCTATCATCTTGATAGAGACCTTTGTGCGAAAAGAGCTGGAAGAACAGGTAGGATGCATAGACTGGATGGCACAAAACCTGAATTAGTCCTGCAACTACGACTCGAAAGCAAATCCATACTAAAGAGTAGAATGATGGCAACCTATGAAGAACTCAGATGTGTTCATTTGTCCCCGATGCTAGTAAACGCACCCCATGACTCATGTCAAGAATGGATTGATCAACGGTGGCTGGATCGTCAGTAGAAGACCCTTGAAGGGCCATCACGAAAGCACCAGGAAGAAGGACGGCGATAACACTGATCGTCAGAAGAGTCGAATTCATCTGTACCGTGGCTTTTGGTTCAAGATTTCAAACAGTGCAAACGATAGTGTGATGGAGAAACACATACTGATCCCGAAACCCTGCTCCGAGTACCTCAGGCCACCCGCAAAGAAACACATGCCGAGAACGAGCACTGTGTGGCAGGGCAACATTAATACAGAAACAAGTGATGGCACGGCTGAAGGCTTACGCAAATTACTTAAGATAGACCCAACAACTAGCAGAGGCTGTCAGTCCGGAAATGTGCAACCGACAGAGAGAACGTTTTACTCACGAGATGACTGCACGATGTCTAGTTCACACTTGGTCAAGGCGATGATCTGACAGAACGCACAATGAGAATGAGATATGTAGGTATACATGACAGAATTCAACATACCGAAACGATCAACTCGACACTGCGGCAGAAGCACGTGGAGAGATAAGCCTATCCAGATGTGCAACGAGGGTTCACTTACGCATTTCCCTAAGAAGAAAATGTCAAAAGGCCGGTAAAAAGCTACCGATCACACTTACGAGTGTGGCATTCATGAGGCCTGCCAAGGTTTGTCCGACTCGCATCGACAATTCGTCCGTGGCAAATGCAAGTAACTGGTGATTGATGAATACTATGCTGTAATTACCGAGTCAACGACCCACCTTGGCAAGAGGTACGATGGCAAGAAAGGAGACTATTAAAGTGAGTTGACAGGAACCAGTGCAGAATGAAATACGACCACGCACAGACAAAGACGAGCGTGTGCTGGTCGGGCAACGCGAAATTTAGTGCCCACTGACCAAGCGGACATTAGCACAAAAGAAGAGAGAGAGAGCAATCATAAGGCTTACGGATATGGGAATACAAACGAGAAGAATATTCAAATCTGATAATGAACGTAAGAGGAAGAGGGCCTCGCTCCATCGGCGGACGACTCACAAGATGCCAATATAATGGCTCGTATACTTTGCCAGACCGTTGGAGGCGGCCCCACTGTCTTTGGAGGCTGCATGAGGATGGCAGTACGCTGTCGAAGAGAGACTTTCTTTTGTTGAATTCCTCCCTCGGTCGCCGGTCTCCTCACTGCTGAGGATGAACCTGACGGCTGTTCAGGGAGTATCACTTGTCTGGAGAAGAGCGTCTCTGTCGTCTCCGCCACTGGTGACGACGATCGTACGGTGTCCATGGGTTTCACAGGAATTGGTTAGCCTTGTGTATAAGTAACCCACTACAATTTTGAGAGTAGAAATCAACGTTGTGGTAGAACATTGGAGACAAGTACCTTGGAATGACGGTTTGTAAAGGGAGTGCACAACACGGGGACAACGAAAACACTTGAACGAATGTCCAGCTATTTCAAGAGGCCGATGCCAAGTACTTGCCAAGCGACCGTTACGGAGACCGAAAAAGGCAACCTCTGTCATTCGATCAGACAAGTCGGTGTCGCTTAATTATCCTATGTTTTCTTTTCTGTTCTTTTTCTTCTCTTTAGACTCCTCTGCTATGTTTCAGGACCATATCCGCAGTCGCACTTAGTCTACTCAGCATGCTAACCGGGCTCAATTTGCTAGCTCAGAGCGGAGATGTCCGAGCTTGGCAGAATCGTTCCATTCGAATGTTCCATATCCACACATGCACCGCACATTCCTCGACTGTCCCCGGTCTGAGTTACGGTCTTTTTGTACTGCCTCACGACCGCGCCGCAGCATGCAAGGCTTCGTCACAGCGAGGCGTGCTGAGCTTGGTCATAACTCCCCTCCTTCCCCCCCTACGTATGGACCACCGTCCGAACACATGACATTGAAATTGCCATTCTAAGTAGTCAAGACTCATAATTCGGCGTCTGTGCTGTCTACCCGTCAGTGCGTGTATCACGGATATCGATACTACAGGCTCGTATGACACCGACGGGCTGTGTGCATTTGACTGGTGAGCTAAGCGGTAAGTGTGCAACGTGGTGTCAATGTTGCCTCAACTAGCCTAGTACTAATGTACTTTGCATTCCAAACCGTGGATAACACACAGTGGCAACTCAGAGCATTTTGACCAACATCATTCACTATGGCGCTTGACCAGTGGATACTTGATTCCTGTCTTATCATCATGATGTGACATGCAGGAATTTTTCTCGCTGTCAGCATCTGAAACAGGGAACCGTTCGAATTGGTAGTTAATAACACCACCCTGAGAGGGGTTGTTCGCCCTGGTCACGTGACGGGATTTTTCCGGCCCGGCTGTCCAAATTCACCGGCGCGCTGCTCGGTGTGTTCGCTGATTGATGCAACAAACCATTAAAGCAGCCAAGGCTGGGGGGGCAAAGTGAATGGTTTGAAGAACTCTGGGGTTATGATCATGCTGATCGCAACCAGGTGCGTGAAGGACAGACACAATTACCAGCTTAAAGGCATTGTCTAACTTGAAATCCGAGTCTCTTTCTGGCTGTACATATTACATCGATGCGTATGGCGACTCCAAGAAGGGCCATAGCAAGTAACTCACTCTGACCCTGTAGTCTATAAGTAACACGAATATCTTTCTGAAGCTTAGTCAAAGCTTAGTGCTTGACATTAATTGCTGGACTTATACCGTGAAATTGGTGTATTTCTAGTAAGTTATTGTCACTGGTCATGCCAGTTTCTTCAAGTTGAGTAGGACAGGTTGCTAGTGGGCTATCAACCAATGACTCAATGGGCTGGTGAGTCTCGTCAGTCATCTGCGAGGTCATTACATGCTCCTAACGACCACATTGGTCTACTGAGATTATTTGCGATAGTAACTGACATTCTCCTTGTCATGTCTGGGGCTTGCTTCACCTCCCATTATGCAGATTGTACTCTCCATGTTGCTTAGCCCGTCTTTTCTTCAGTGGCCGTCCAAACTGTGCCGTTCGGCAGTGCGCTATCTCATCAGTGCTCGCCATAAAGTTCCATGTCTTGTATAACGTAAGCTAGACTACTCATTTCATTCTCTCCACAAAATAAAAAAGCAAAAACTTGAAAAATTCTGCGATGGATAATATCTATTGTTCCAGGTATGGATTCTGGCTACAACGAAGTAGTCATTTGTTTACCGTTCGTCACGCTCGAGTCACCAGCTGGTCACATGGGTTGGATGAACCCGCGTGGGGCCTACCTTGGGAGGGTGCATAATGGAGAGCATGGACGGAGGGGCACGATTTGAGCAACCGGGACACGATCCTTAAGCCCGAGTAGACGTGTCTTCTGGCACCTCAACACGTCAACACGGGATCAGCTCCTGAAACGTCCATGTATCAGAAACATCACTCAACATGGGTGTGCGCACCGGAGCCAGGTAGACTCCAAACAGCGACGTACCGGGATAATACCAAAACGTGACACAGATGATGAGGTAAAGGCCTAGTTATCACCCGTGGTCAGTAATCAAAAGAAAACAGCAAGCGCATCGACATGGGACGGGCCGGGGAGATGAGATAAACGTACAGATAAGGATCATCCCTTCGAGCCAGTTTGACTTGCCGTCTTGGATGACATAGTTGACTGTGAGCACTACATAGACCGTCACGGGTTACAGATCGTTGGATTGGCAAGAGGAAAATGGGGGGACGCACCTGAAAGGAACATGACAACGGACTGGAGAGGGTCAAACAGGAGTGTGAGTGGCTTGCCGAGTATCCATGCCAATATGACCATAAATCTGTGTTGGTGATCAGGGTGAGCGTCCATGGCACCGTCGTTGGTAACCCAGGAGAGGATGGGGGACGACGTACGGAATGACGAAGAGCGTGATTTGCTGGTGGACGAGGTTAATTGCGTTCTGGAAACGGCGTATAGTGAAGGAGAACTAACGATGCTGGAACCGACTGCAACACCTAGACTCAACGTCAACTTGTCCTTGACAGACACCGTCACTGCCGTGACGTGCTCTGCGGCATTGCCGACAATGGGGAGGAGAATGAGTCCGACGAACGTCGTACTGATGTGTCCGGTTTCCGTCAGCCCACTGATGGAGTCTACCAGAAACTCTGCAGTAACAGCGACGACCTACGCAAATCATCAATGATCACCTTCGCTATTAGGAGAGCATATAACCATTAAACTTACTACGGTGACGACGATCAAGAGTCCGACAGCCACAGGAACGCTCATTTGAGGTTCCTCGGTTTCCTCTTCAAGTAGCATTGGTGCAACACGACCCGACTCCGGAACCGAGGTCGGCTGAGCAGCATGGGCCGACCTGTCCCCTGGCGCCGAGAAACCGGGCTGGGGAGAGGACGGAGGCGATCCAGCGTATTGAGGCGCCGCAGGTTGCCCTCCACGATGGAATTTCTTGATCTTGAATGGATTGACCGCGTATTTCTTTGATGCAATAATTTCTTCGCTGTCATCTTGGTAGAGACCTTTGTGCGAAAAGAGTTGGAAGAACAGGGAGGATGCATAGACTGAACGACAAAAAATCTGCGTTAGTCCTGCAATCATGACCCGAAAAGTAAGTCCGCACTAAAGAGTAGAATGATGGCGACCTGTGAAGAACTCAGATATGTCCATTTGTCCCTGACGTCGATGAACGCACCCCACGACTCATGTCAAGAATCGCTTGATCAACGGTGGCTGGATCGTCAGTAGAAGACCCTTGAAGGGCCATCACGAAGGCACCAGGAAGAAGGACGGCGATAACACTAATTATCAGAAGAGTCGAATTCAGCAGTGCCGAGACTTTTGGTTCGAGGTTTCAAACAGTGCAAACGGCAGTGCGATGGAGAAACACATACCGGCCCCGAAACCCTGCTCCGAGTACCTCAGACCACCCGCAAAGAAGCACATGCCGAGAACGAGCACTGTGTGGCGGGGCAACATTAATACGGAAACAAGTGGTGGTACAGCTGAAGGCTTACGCAAATTACTCAAGACAGACCCGACAACTAGTAGAAGTTGTGAGTCTAGAAATGTGCAACCGACGGAGAGAGCATTTTACTCACGAGATGACTGCACGATATCTAGTTCACACTTGGTCAAGGCGATGATCTGATAGAACGCGCAATGAGAATACGACATGCAGGTAAACATGACGGAATTCAACGTACCGAAACGATCAACTCGACACTGCGGTAGAAGCACATAGAGACATAAGCCTATCCAGAGGTACGAGTGTTCACTTACGTATTTCCCTAAGAAGAAAATGTCAAAAGGCCGGTAAAAAGCCACCGATCACACTTACGAGTGTGGCATTCATGAGGCCAGCCAAGGTTTGTCCGACTCGCATGGATAATTCTTCCGTGGCAAATGCAAGCAACTGGTGATTGATGAATACTAAGTTGTGATTCCCGAGTCAACGACCCACCTTGGCAAGAGGTACGATGGCAAGAAAGGAGACTATTGAAGTAAGTTGACAGCAATCAGTGCAGAATAAAATACGACCACGCACAGACAAAGACGAGTGTGTGCTGGCCGGGCAACGCGAAATTTAGCGCCCACTGACCAAGCGGGTATTAGCGCAAAGGAATAGGGAGAAATATTAAGGCATACGGATATGGGAATACAAACAAGAAGAACATTCAAATCTGACAAGGAACTTATGAGGAAGAGGGCCTCGCTCCGTCGGCGGACGACTCACAAGATGCCAATATAATGGCTCGTACACTTTGCCAGACCGTTGGAGGCGGCCCCACCTTCTTTGGAGGCTGCATGAGGAGGGCGGTACGCTGCCTAAGGTTTATTTTCTTTTGTCGAATTCCTCCCTCAGTCACCGGTCTCCTCACTGCCGAGGATGAACCCAACGGCTGTTCGGGGAGTATCCCTTGTCTGGAGTTGAGCGACTCTGTCGTCTCTGCCGCTGGTGACGACAATCGTACGGTGTCCATGGGTTTTGCAGGAGTTCGTTAGCCTTGGGACGTCAGTTTGTAAAGCCTTGGGAGCGAACAATGCGGGAACACGAGAAACAGACGAGTGTCCACCATATTTCAGCTGGGAGGCCGGTATCAAATGCCAAGTACTTGCCAAGTGATCGTTTACCTAGACCTAAAAAGGCAACCTCTGTCGTTCGATGAGAAAAGTCAGTTTCGTTTACATAACTTTCCTATGTTTTCTTGTCTATTCTTTCTCTTCTCTTTAGACTCTGTTATGTTTCAGGACCGTGTCTGCAGTCGCACCGAGTCTACGCAACACAGAACCTGGGCTCAAAGTTGCTAGTACAGAGCGGAGATATCCGAACTTTGTAGAATTGTTCCATTGGAGTGTTCCATATCCACGCACGCACCACACGGCATCTCACGGTCTGTTGTGCTGCCTCGTGGCCACGCCGCAACCTAGCTTCGCCACAGGAGGCATGCTAACTTTGCTTGATCATAATTCCCCTCGTTCCCCTTCCCTACGGATCACTCATCCGAACACATTGCCGTTCCAAGTTAGTCGTCGGGACAAATCGGCGTCCGTGCTGTGTTACTTACCTGTCAGTCATCACGGATATAATCGATACCCGTATGACACTGTCGGGTTGGGCGCATTTGACGGGTAAGCATGCAACACTCTGTTGGCAGTTGCCTCAACTCGTCCGGTACTCATCTGCTTTGCGTTCCGATCCGTGGGTAACAACACAGTAGCGACTCGGAGCATTTCGACCGACATCATTCACTGTGGCGCTCGATCAGAGAATATCTGATTCCTGTCTTATCATCATGCTGCAGAATGTTTTCTTGATCCAGTGTCTGAATCAACTCGTCATGCAGATATAAACTGATGCAATAATCATTGCGATGACACCAAATTACATAAAGTAAGTACATACTATCGCGTTCAGGTGCTTATCCATCGGCACACTTCAAGTGAGCAGAATGTAATAAGGGAAGACATAGATCAGAGACCACGGCTTAATAGACGGCATTATGGTATGTATCGGCCGCCTAAAGCGGTGTTTTGATCCGTTCACCCTTGGTACGCAAACGAAACGGCGCCGTATGAACCGTCCTCGCGGCCCAACATGCCATGGCCGTGCAGAACCAGAACGGTGAAGCGGACGTCCATTTGATTCTCCACACAATAGAAAAGCGAAAACTTGAAATTCTGTGATCCATTCTGTTGGAAATCACTGCTCCCACTCGATGTGCTTGCATAATCACGTAGTATACCTCGCCGTTTCCGCATGTTTTCTCCTCCTTACTTGTTTGACAGAGCTCAGACAAACAATATTGTTCTGTCATTATTCTTACTGCGTGGTTCCGCGACCCGAATTCTAACAGTATTCCAGGGATGGATTCTGGCTAGAATGAAGTAGTCATTTGTTTACTGTTTGTCACGCTCGAGGCACCAGCTGGTTACGTGAGTTGGACGAACCCGCACGAGGCCTACCTTGAGAGGATGCATAAAGGAGAACGTAGACGGAGGGGCAAGACGTGTCTTTTGACACGTCAACACGTCAACACAGGATCAGCACCTAAAAAGTGCATGATGTATCAGAAACGTCACTGAACAGGGGTGCGCGCACCGGAGCCAGGTAGACTCCAAACAGCGACGTACCGGGGTAATACCAAAACGTGACACAGAGGATGAGGTAAAGACCTAGCTATCACGCGTGGTCAGTAACGAAAAAAAAAAGCTGGTACATCGACATGGGGCGGGTCGAGGGGATGAGGGAAACATACACATGAGGATCATCCCTTCGAGCCAGTTTGACTTGCCATCTTGGACGATGTAGTTGACCGTGAGCACTAGATAGACCGTCACTGGTTACAGATCGTTGGGTTGACAAGAGGAAAGCAGGGGGACGCACCTGATAGGAACATGATAACGGACTGGAGAGGGTCAAACAGGAGTGTGAGGGGCTTGCCGAGTATCCATGCTAACGTGACGATAAACCTGTGTTGGTGATCAAGGTAAGCGTCCATGGCACCGTGGTCTGTAACCTGGGGAGAGGAGGGGGGACGACGTACGGGATGACGAAGAGCGCGATTTGCTGGTGAACGATATTATTGAGTTATAGAAGCGGTATATAGTGAAGAGGAGGACTAACGATGCTGGAACCGACTGCAACACCCAGACTTAGCGTCAACTTGTCCTTGACGGACACTGTCACCGCCGTGACGTGCTCTGCGGCATTTCCGACGATGGGGAGGAGAATGACTCCAATGAACATCCTACCGATACCTGCGGTTTCCGTCAGCCCATTGATGGAGTCTACCAGAAACTCTGCAGTAATAGCGACGACCTACGCAAGTCGTCAACGATCACCTTTGCTATTAGGAGCGCATATAACCATTAAACTTACTACGGTGACGACGACTAAGAGTCCGATAGACACAGGAACGCTCATTTGAGGTTCCTCGGTTTCCTCCTCAAGTAGCATTGGTGCGACATGACCCGACTCCGGATCGGAGATTGGCTGAACAGCATGGGCCGGCTTCTCCCCTGACGAGAAATGGGGCTGGGGAGAGGACGAAGGCGAGATGACCAGTGACGCTTCACCGTATTGGGGCGCCGCAGGTTGCCTTCCACGATGGAATTTCTTGATCTTGAATGGGTTGACCGCATATTTCTTTGATTCCATAATTTCTTCGCTATCGTCTTGGTAGAGACCTTTGTGCGAAAAGAGCTGGAAGAACAAGTAGGACGCATAGACTGGACGGCACAAAACCTGCATTAGTCCTGCAACCATGACTCGAAAGCAAATCCATACTAAAGAGTAGAATGATGGCGACCTATGAAGAGCTTAGATATTTTCATTTGTCCCCAGTGTTGGCGCACGCACCCCACGACTCATGTTAAGAATATCTTGATCAACGGTGGCTGGATCGTCAGTAGAAGACCCTTGAAGAGCCATCACGAAGGCACCAGGGAGAAGGACGGCGATAACACTGATCGTCAGAAGAGTCGAATTCATCTGTACCGTGGCTTTTGGTTCAAGGTTTCAAACAGTGCGAACAACAATGTGATGGAGAAACACATACTGGTGCTGAAACCCTGCTCCGAGTACCTCAGGCCACCCGCAAAGAAGCACATGCCGAGAACGAGCACTGTGTGGCAGGGCAACATTAATACAGAAACAAGTGATGGTGTGGCTGAAGGCTTACGCAAATTACTTAGGACAGACCCGACAACTAGCAGAGGCTGTGAGTCCGGAAATGTGCAATCGACGGAGAGTGTTTTACTCACGAGATGACTGCACGATGTCTAGTTCACACTTGGTCAAGGCGATGATCTGACAAAACACATAATGAGAATGCGACATGTAGGTATACATGACGGAATTCATACCGAAACGATCAACTCGACACTGCGGCAGAAGCACGTGGAGAGATAAGCCTATCCAGATGTGCAACGAGGGTTCACTTACGCATTTCCCTAAGAAGAAAAATGTCAAAAGGCCGGTAAAAACCCACCGATCGCACTTACGAGTGTGGCATTCATGAGGCCTGCTAGGGTTTGCCCGACTCGTAACGACAATTCTTCCGTGGCAAATGCAAGCAACTGGTGATTGATGAATACTAAGTTGTAATTCCCCAGTCGACGGCCCACCTTGGCAAGAGGTATGATGGCAAGAAAGGAGACTGTTTAAGTGAGTTGACAGCGACCAGTGCAAAATGAAATACGACTACGTACAGACGAAGATGAGCGTTTGCTGGTCTGGCAACGCGAAATTTAGTACCCACTGCACCAAGCGGACATTAGCACGAAAGAAGAGAGAGAGAAATCACAAGGCATACGGATACGGGAATACAAACGAGAAGAATATTCAAATCTGATAAGGAACTTTATGAGGAAGAGGGCCTCGCTCCGTCGGCGGACGACTTACAAGACGCTAATATAATGGCTCGTATGCTTCGCCAGACCGTTGGAGGCGGCCCCACCTTCTTTGGAGGCTGTATGAGGAGGGCGGTACGCTGCCGAAGAGTGGTTTTCTTTGGTCGAATTCCTCCCTCAGTCGCCGGTCTCCTCACTGCCGAGGATGAACCAGACGGCTGTTGGGGGAGTATCACTCGTCTGGAGTTCAGGGGTAACTCTGTCGTCTCTGCCACTGGTGACGACGATTGTACGTTATCCATGAGTTTCGCTGGAGCTAATCAGCCTTTGATATAAGTATCCCACTACTATTTGGAGAGTAGAAGTTAACGTTGTGCCAGAACATTAGGAGACAAGTACCTTGGAGTGTCTGTCAGGGGAACGAAAAACGCGGGAACAACGAGAAACATCTCAACGAATGGGCACCTATTTCAAGATTTGGCCGATGCCAAGTGTTGTCAAGTGATTGTTTATCTAGACCGAAAAAGGCAACGTCTGTCGTTGAACTAGAAAAGTCGGCGTCGTTTACATAACTTTCCCCTAAGTATATGTTTTCTGTTCTTTTATTTTGTTTTCTGTTTCTTCTCTTTAGACTCTGTTATGTTTCAGGACCATACCTGCAGTCGCACCTAGTGCACCACCCGAGTTCAAAATTGCTAGCACAGACCGGTGATGTCCGAACTTTGCGGAATCGTTCCTAACTCAGGCTTCCATTCGAATGTTCCATATCCACGCACGCACCGCACCATCCTTGGTCTGTCACGGTCTCTTGTACTGCCTCATGGTCACGCCGCAGCATTCGCCACAGCCAGGCGTGCTACGCCTGATCATAACACCCCTACTAGTACGGACAACCCTCCAAACGCATTGCATTGCAATTCCCATTCCGAGTCTCAGTTAGTCATCGGGACTCGGACATAATCCGATTAATTGGTGTCCGTGCTGTGTTATCTACGGATATCGATATAGATATATACCCGTATGACATTGTCGAGCTGTGCGCGTTTGACGGGTAAGCACGCAACACTCTGTTCAAGTTGCCTCAACTCGTCCGGTACTCATCCGCTTTGCGTTCTAATCCATGGGTCACACACAATAACGACTCGGAACATTTCGACCGACACCATTCACTGTGGCGCTCGATCAGAGAATATGTGGTTCCTGTCTTATCATCACCATGCACAAGTTTTTCTCGCTCCAGTCTGAAACAGATCGATCGTCTGAATCACCTCGTTATGCAGATATAAACTGATAAACAATAATTGCGATAGCACCAAATTATGTAAAGTACATTGAGGGTGCTTGATATCCATCGGTACACGTCAAGTGAGCAGAATGTAATAACTAAGGGAAGACATAGATCAGAGACCACAGCTTCATAGACGGCATTATGGTATGTAGCGGCCGCCATAAATAAATCAGTTGTGAATTCCAATGCAATTACAAATGGTTTCCTTCTATGTCACCGGATCCCTAATGCGGTGTTTCGGTCCGTTCACCCTTGGTACGCAAACGAAACGGCGCCGTATAAACCGTCCTCGCGGCCCAACATGCCATGGCCATGCAGAACCTGAATGGTGGGACGGACGTTAGCGGAGCAGGTGGAGAACAATACATTACATACCTCCATCTTCCTGGCGTGCCACCCTACGCCACTGCTGATATTTCCGTTTGCATTCGCGAGCCGCTCCATTTCAACACGGAAAGGGTGGTCGGCGGGTAGTTGCCTCCGTAGTTCCCCACCGAGCCAGCCACTCGCCGCGTCAACGTACCAGCCTCGACCCCCCTTGCTCCGGATGGTTCGCCATGTTCCAGCACCAAGTCCGAGACTGACAAGCGCTGGTATGGACAACTCGATGACGCGGAGGCGAGTGGGTGCCTGTGGGACGATGGGTTCGGGACTGAGTATGGATGTGTAAGGTGGTGTGCACA